>JAJTUV010003063.1:0-86371 GCA_021653895.1 Mastomys natalensis | reverse complement strand
ACATTAAGACTGCCTCTAAAACAAAGTTAAACTAGATCAAGGGGTAGATACCTAGCATTTTTAACCATTTTTTTTTCCTTTGGAACATCGAACTTAGAACACCAATCATTCAAACAAGGAAACCAAAACAGAAAATTGACACACGTGGACCGATCTGCACACCAAGGACAGACAATAAACTAAGAAAGGAGAACTAAGGCGTTCTCCAGAGAACTAAAGATTTCACCAGAGAGAATGCAGAATGTCTCCTGATTTTCTCCTCTTCCTAGAAAAGCTATGAAATAGCTTTTTCCTGCTTTTTTTGCTGACACAGCCCAGAGAGAGCACAAACTGCTTTTCTGAAACCCTTTCTCTCTCTCATATTCAATGTCTAATTCTTCATCTCTTTCTTTAGGAGGTGTAGTGGCAGCTATTGATAGTTACTCCTCAGTGCCCTGCTTTCTTGATTTCCCAATTCCTTCTAATCCTGCTCCTCTCTCCTGAGTCAGCTCTTAGGCTCCAGAAAAAATGCATATTTAGAATTTTCCTGTCCCATGTTTCCCTGTTACCCACTAGGTGATGTAGGCGTTGGGTAAACACCTATTCAACCTAGACCATATTCCTTTAAACACACTTCCTGCAAACACACCCTCCAAAAAATAACTAGCACTAGCATCAGAGCTATTTGTTGCTTACCAAATGTGGGATACTCTTCTTCTTCTGTTTTCTGAGGAACTCCACCTATGACAGCGTTTCTCAGCCCATTCCCCATTTTCAGGCACCTTGTTTGGGGTGCCTCTTGTAGCTGGCTGCAGCCATGGACCAACTGGGTTTACCTGAAAGAGGGGCTGGAAATAAAGAAAGGAATGGAAGGGCAAGAGGAACATGAAGCCAAGACAAAGTTTTCTGATCAAGACTCGAAGTTTAATATTCAGCTCTTCTAATTTAAAGGGAAAGCCCCATCAAAACCCTTCTTGTTTCACCTGGAGATAGGTGGGAGAACCATTCTTAGGCACATTCTTTCACTATCTCAAGGCAAGTTCAGTGGGCAGTTTATTCTTCTAAATTCCTTTAGCAGAATGTACCTGCAGTCAAGGTGGGTAACTCCACCTAGATCCTATTATTTGCTCTATTGTGGTAAACAAGGTCTTTCAGGCCTGCTCAAGGCTGTGGGTAGGGCACAAAGTGCAACTGTAAGCAGACAAATTAATTGAATCAAACACCAAAGAGTTATACATGGAAAGAATGAAAGTATTTAATTATTGTATGATAAATAGAGCATATCAAATTGAATTAGAAAGTTAGAAACTTTCTACTATGCTAAGCTAGTCATATGTGTATGTAAAACATTTTTTAGTTTTATTTTTTATCTTTATTTTACTATTTTCTACCTTTATTTTTATGTTAGCAAGAGATAAATTTGGGCAGGATCTGTATTTAAAATGCATGTTGGCACATGTGTTAAGGTTCTTTTAATTGTGAAGTTAAAAGTTACTTTTGTTTTTTCTACAGTATTTAATGTAAGTTGCATTGATTGTACACCTTCTAATTGTGTTTGTGTTTTGAAATCTAGCATGCCATTTATGAAGGCCTATCAACAAGCTTTTGTTTTTATATCTTTTTATTTTTTCCATTCTCTCTTTTGTAAGTACATAGATTTTCGTTTTATTCTAGGGTATAAGTGAAATTTTGTTATTTTATTTAATTACATTACAGCCTTTCTCTCTCCCAGTTAGTCCCCACCCATACTCTCTGGAGTTGTTGATCTTAGAACTTGAGCCAGTATTGTTCTGATCAGGAAATTTCCCCCTGTGCAAATGAGTGTGATCATGTTTGCCTATTTTTCTTCTATTAGATTCAGTGCATCTGGTTTTAGGTCCAGGTCCTTCATCCTCTAGGACTTAACTTTGTGAAAGATGATCAATATGGATCTATTTTCTTTTCTTCTACATACAGAAAGCAAGTTACACAAGCACCATTTATTGAATATGCTTTCTTTTTATGTCTGTGTTTGGCTTCTTTGTCAAAGATCAAGTATCCATAGTTGTGTGGGTTTATTTCTGGATCTTTAATTCTATTCCATTGATCGACCTGTCTGTCTCTGTACCAAATACTGTGTGGTTTTTTTTTTTTTATCATTATTGCTTTTGTCTACAGTTTGGGGTCCAGAACTGCGATTTCCCCAAAAGATCTTTTTTTGTTACGAATTGTTTTGCTATCCTGAATGTTTTTTTTCATATGAAATTTAGAATTTCTCTTTCCATGTCTGTGAAGAATTTGTTGAGATTTTGATGGGGTTTGCTTTGAATCTGTACATTGATTTTGATATGATAATATTTTCACTGTTAATCATACCAATCCATTAGCATCATAGATCATTCCGTCTTCTGAGGTCTTCTTTGATTTCTTTCTTTGGGTATTTGGAGTTCTTCTCATACAAATCTTTCTCTTGGTAAGAGTTACACCAAGATATTTTATATTGTTTGTGACTATTGTGAAATGTGTTGTTTCACTAATTTCTTTTCAGCCTGTTCAACATTTGTGTAAAGAAAGGCTACTCATTAGTTTGAGTTTATTTTATATCCAGACATGTTACAGAATTTGATGATCACCTGTAGAATGTCTCTAATGGAATTTTGTGGGTTGCCTACCTATACTCTATGATGTGCAAATATGATACTTTGACTCCTTCCTTTCCTTTTGATATAGAGAGATACTAAGGCAAATGACTGTTAGTTCCCTTATTTTTGTTCCTAGAGTTGGTATTTGGCATGTGTGATCTTTCCTTTTGTTTTGTTTTATGTGTGTGTGTGTGTGTGTGTGTGAGCATGAGATACTTAATTTCTTCTGTTTTCTTGAGTATATCTCCTTGGGTTGGAGTTTGCCCTCTAGTATCCTCTGTAGGTCTGGATTCGAAGGAAGATACTGTTTACATTGGTTTTGTCATGGAGTATCTTTGTTACTGCATCTATGGTGATTGAGAATTTTATGGTTATAGTAGCCTGGATTTGCTGTCTCTTAGGGTTGCTGGACATCTGTCTAGGATCATCTGGGTTTTAGTGTCTTGCTGAGAGGTTGGTGTAACACAGATAGGACTGCACTTATAATTACTTGGCCTTTTTGGTGTTCTGTAGGCTTATTGTATATTTATATTTATGGACATCTCTCCCTTAAGGTTAGGAGTTTTCTTTCATAATTTTGTTGAAGATATTTTCTGGCCCTTTGAACTGGGAATCTTCACTCTCCTCTGTTTCTAACAATTTTAGACTTCATCTTTTCATGGTGTCCTGAATTTTCTGGACCTTTTATGTTGGAGCTCTTTACACATTGTATTTTCTTTGATCTATGTTTCAATATCTTCTTTGGCATCTTATATTCCTGGGATTCTCTCTTCTATCTCTTGTATTCTGTTGGTGATGCTTATATCTATAGCTGCTGATCTCTTTTCTAAGTTGTGTATCTCCAGTGCTCCTTCAATTTGTGTTTTCTTTATTGATTTTTTTTTTTAATTTTCATTTTGAGGACTTGGACTAATTTTATCAATTCCTTCACATGGTTGATTGTATTATCCTGGATTTCTTTAAGGTATTTATTTGCTTCTTCTTTAAGTGCTTCTATCTGTTTGCATGTGTTTTCCTGTATTTTCTTTAAAGGAGTTATTTATATGTTCTATAAATGCCTCTATCATCTTAATGAGCTGGGATTTTAGGTCATCATCTTCATTTTCAGCCTTGTTAGGGATTTCAGGGCTAGCTGTGGTGGAGAAACTGGGTCCTAATCATGGAGAAATGCATTGGGTTTGGAGCTTATGTTTTATGTTTGCCCCTCACCTTGTATTAACTGATCTAGGTTCTCTGACTATGGTCAGCCTCCTTGGAGGTAGGTAGAGCTCTGTGACCTGGGTTAGAGTCAGTCTCCTGGGAGGCAGGCAATGCTGTCCCTGGTTAGGAAAGGCCGACCATGTCTTTGATTTAAGAAAGCCACTTTGTCTCTGATTAAGTCAGACCTCCATTTTCCTGGCCAGGGTAAATATCCTGGGAAGATTCTGGGCTCGGTAAGCAATATATACTCTAGTTACTGAGGGGATGTACAAACAGAATGATTGTGATCCTTGTTATGGCAGATATCCTGTGTTCCTGTTTATTGCAGACCTTCTTGAGAGAGGCAGACTATGGGTGTGGGAGGGTGTCAGCACAAAAATATTGTCCAGGTAGGGAAGCAGACCAGAAAGAAGATGGAGCTCAGCAGGGCAGGTAGGTCCCAAGTCAGCTGTACTCTGTGGGTGTCCGGTTGTTGTGGGTATTTGGGCAAGAGTCTAACCTATGTTGTTAGTCTCCTGTAGATATTCTGAGAGACAGGCAGACTGGTGAGAATCTGTGGTTGAGAATCTGCTGCTGATCTGGCCCAGGTGGAGAGGCAGAACAAAAGGAAGATGCCAGCCAGGAGCTAGAAACACATTCTGCCCAGCACCCCTAGTGGCCACAAGTGGCAGAATTGCAGAAGAATTTATTCCCAGGCAACCACAAAAATGACACTCTTTTTAAGATCAGAGAACACACAGAAACCGAGTAACATAACACCCAACCAACAAAGACAAGACCAAATATCAGCACCAAGAATTACAATCATCCTAAAGCCAGATGCCTAGAACTTAGCATAAAAACACAATCAGTAACAGCTGGGACAAATATGTCCCCATTGTAATATAGTAACCATACTGCGATAGGCTCTGAAAAATGCAATATAGCTGAAACATACAAAAAAAGACTTCAAAATAAGTATCATGAATATGTTATTAGTATTTAAAGGGATATAAATAAACCCCATTAATGAAATCTGTGAAAACACAAATGGTAGAATAAAATGAAGAAATTAGGTCAAGAAGTGAAATTGGAAATAGAATCAAGAGAAAATCCAAACTGAAAGAAATCTGTAAATTAAAAATTTAGGAAGTCATAGAGGAACCTCAGAGGAATTTCTCATCAAGAGGATAGAGGAGATAGAAGAGAAAAATCGCAAGCATGAAAAACAAGAAAGAAGAAATAGATATGGAATTCAAAGAAATGTTTTTCAAAAATGAGGCACATAATACCAGATACACAGAAACTAATAAAAGAGAAGGTGGGGAACCACCTTGGATACTTGCACCTTGGGGAAAAGTTCCTGAACAGAACACCAATGGCTTATACTCTAAGATCAAGATTTGAAAAATGGGACCTCATAAAATTGCAAAGCTTCTGTAAAGCAAAGGACACTGCCAATAGGACAAAATGGCAACCAACAGATTGGGAAAAAAATCTTTACCAGTCCTATATCTGATAGAGGGCTAATACCCAATATATACAAAGAAATCAAGAAATTAGACTCCAGATAATCAAATAGCCCTATTAAAATGAGATACAGAGCTAAACAAGAATTATCAACTGAGGAAACTCCAATGGCTGAGAAACACCTAAAGAAATGTAAAACATCCTTAGTCATCTAGGAAATGCAAATCAAAACAACCCTGAGATTCCACTTGACACCAGTCAAAATGGCCAAGATCAAAAATTCAGGTGATAGTAGATGCTGTAGAAGATGTAGGAGAAAGAGGATTACTCCTCGACTGTTGGTGGGATTGCAAGCTGGCATAACAACAGTCTGGTGGTTCTTCAGAAAGTTGGACATAGTATTACTGATGACCCATCTATACCACTCCTGGGCATATACTCAGAAGATGCTCCAACATATAACAAGGACACATGCCTCACTATGTTGATAGCAGCCTTATTTTTAATTAGCCAGAAGCTGAAAAGAACCCAGTTTTCCTTCAACAGAGGAATAATACAGAAAATGTGGTACATTTATACAAAGGAGTATTACTCAGCTATTAAAACCAATGGTCTCATGAAATAATTAGGCAAATGGATGGAACTAGAAAATATCCTGAGTAAGGTGACCCAATCCTAAAAGAACACACATGGGATGCACTCATTGATGATTGGACTTTAGCCCAAAAGCTCACAATATACAAGATACAACTCACAGACCAAATGAAGCCTCATGAAGAAGGAAGACCAAAGTGTGGATGCTTCGGTCCTTCTTAGAAGGAATAACCAAATAATCATGGGAGCAAATATGATGACAAATGGTGGGACAGAAACTGAATGATGGGTCATCTGGAGACTATTCCACCTGGGTATCCATTCCATGTGCAGTCAACAAATGTAGAAACTGATGTGGATGCTAGGAAGTGCATGCTGACAAGTGCTTGATATAGCTGTCTCCTTAGAGGTCTGCCAGAACCTAACATATACAGAGGCTGGTGCTCATAGCTAACCAATGAACTGATCACGGGGTTCCCAATGAAGGAGTTAGAGAGAAGACTGAAGGAGCTGAAAGGTTTTGTGGACCCATTGGAGAGCAATATTACAAACTAACCAGCGCTCCCAAGGTCTAAACCACAAGCCTGAGAGCACATAGGGTGGGACCATTTCTCCAGGTGTATATGTAGGGGAGGATGCCCTTGTCAGGCATAGGTGGGAGAGAAGATCTTGAAGGCTGGATACCCCAATGTATGGGAATTCGAGGGCAGGTAGGTTAGAGTGGATGTGTGGGTGGGGCCACATCCTCATAGAATCAGGAAGAGGGGAGATGTGACAGGGAGTTTCTTGAAAGGTGGGAAATGGAGGAAGGGGATATCATCTGAAATGTAAGTAAAATATCCAATAAAAACAGAATAAAAATATTTAAAAAAAAAAATGAGGCACAAAATATCAATGAATCTGGAGTGATCATGAAAATTCCAGTATATAATAAGAGTAACTGAAGAAAGAAAGTTATATCAGTACAAAGGCACAGCAAATATATTTAACAAAAGCAAAGATGAATGTTTCCTTAACCTAAAGCAGGAACTCCCTATTAAGATACAAGAAGAATAGAGAACACCACAATAGATGAGAACATAAAATAAAGTCCCCTCAGCACATAACAATCAAAAACTAAATGTACAGAAGAAAGAAAAATATTAAAACCTTTAAGAAACATTGATTAAATAAAATGTGTGCAGAGCTTTGGCGACTGCTCTGCAGGAATCTGACATTGGCCAAGGACAAGGAAATGGGCTTCAGGCAACAGTCTGACTTTGGGCCATGACAAAGAAGTAAGCTCAGGAAGGATATTAATTTTTGGTTAGAACAGTGAGTAAGTTCAGGCCAGAATCTAAATCTTAGGCTAAAACAAAGAAGTAGGCTTTGGGCATGATATAAACTTTGGGCTAGGACAGGGAAGTAGGCTCAGATATCCTGATCATTCTGATTAGCATCTTAGAAACAGTGACCAGGGGATGTGGGCTTTGTTTATTGCCTTGCTTATTCCTTGACTATTTGCATTGCTAGTTCCTCAACCTAGAAAAATAGGATACTACCTTGCTGTGTGGCACAATACAGCTGATCCAAAGACAGGTCCCCTGGGCTTCCTTTATGTATATAAATGCTGAATATTAAACTTTAAGCTGTGATCAGAGAACTTTGTTTGGCTTCATGCTTTTTTCACCCCTCTGTCTCGGTTTCATTTTCACCTCTTTTTCTGGTGAACCCAGTTTATCTGTTGTTAGGAGCTGACTCCTATCTGAAAGCTGCTATTAACTCTGCAGCCATTTGGGCCATATATTTGAAGGTTGACACTTTTCAACTCTGACAAGAGACTTGCATGTTTTTTCTAGCATGATATTTTTGCAAACAGCCCACAACAGCTGAGCACACTCTGATAAATATCTTGTTTTTTCTCAGACATATCCTGGACTTGGTGTTTAGTATCTCCAGCTACAAGGCACTCTTGGTTAATGGTCTCCAGCTGCAATCCCCTGCTTGTGTTTATATACTCATAATTGCCTTTAAATAAATGAGACTTGATCAGATACCCTGTCTTGTCTCCATTCTTCTCATCTCTTGCCCCTCCATAACCACTCTCTATCATGTAGACCACATAGACTGACCCACGGGCAGGGTCAATTTGTGACTGTTGGGCAGCTACAAATATGTAGAGGCCAACCTATTAGAATAATTTCAGTCTTTTGAATAGATATACTAAAAGGCAGGGGGTCTGCATAGATGTTACACAAACTCTAAGTGACCACAGATGCCAGGACAAACTACTACAGTATCCACCAAAACTGTCATGAATAATAGAAGGATAAAAATAGACAATTCAGGATAAAACTAAGTTGTAGCAATATCTATCTATAAATTCAGCCCTACTGAAGGAATTGAATGGAAAACTATAAACAGAAAAGGTGAAACACACCAAAGAAAGTGCATGGAATAAATAATATTAGAAATAAAAAAGGAAAAACCTACACAACATCAAAAAGTAAATGGAATCAAAATTCATTGTTCACTGACCACTCTCAATATCAATGGTCGCAATGCCCTTCATCCTGAAAATAAAACCACTATAGAATGAATTCAACACAAGATCCATTCTTCTACTACCTTCATGAAACACAACTGAGCATCAAGGATATTTTGGTAGTTTGAATATGCTTGAATTAGGGAGTGACACTATTAGAAAGAATCACCTTGTTAAAGGAGGTGTGGCCTTGTTGGAGGAATTGTGTCACCGTGGGGCTGGGCTTCAAGCCACCCTCCCCAGGTTACTGAGAACAGTCCTCTCCTGGATTTCTTTGGATGAAGATTTAGAACTCTCAGCTCTTCCAGTGCCATGCCTGCCTGGGTGCTGCCATGCTTCCCACCTTGATGATAATGGACTTAAACTCTGAACTTGTAAGCCAGCCCCAATTAAATGTTGTACTACATAAGGTTTATGGAATGCCACACCCAAAACTAATCAGTCAGGTACACATAAAATTTACTCAACCAGTACTCAAGATGAAAGTTTTATTCTAAATAGATTCTTATATTTTTGCAGGTCTTTCTCTTGTATTAGAGTTCAACCGAGGGTCAGCTTATAAATGTGAATATCATACAAACCTAAATGTATGTACAGGAAGTACTGCTGTATGATTGGTTCTGATCCAAGCTCATTATGGATAACTATACAAATTGGTTCTACTGGATTCTACTATGATTGTTTCTAATGGTACAGAACATAGCAGAATATTTAATCAACTTGGCATTAGAAAGTTTCCTAGTAACATCAAAAACATACGAGAAACTTTCCTTATAATGGCAGTCTAGTAAGAAGTTACCTAGGGATTAACATTTCCTCTAGGCCTTAGTATTTTACTAGGCCTTAACAACTGAGAAAATACAGAGATTCTTAAGGACATTCTTTTAAAAATGTGCTTGAAAAATTGGAAATTATTTAAAAATGAATAGTCTCTTGAAAGTCGCCACTTATCAAAGTTAAATTAAGATTAGGTAAGCAATTTAAACACACCTATAATAACTAGTGAAATAGAAGCAATAAGTAAAAGTCTCTCAATCAAATAAAAGCCCATGGGCAGATGGTTTTACTGCAGAATTCTACCAAACATTCAAACAAGAATTAATGCCAGTGTTCAAACTATTCCACTAAACAGAAATAGAAGTAACACTGCCAATTATTTTTATGAGACCACAGTTGCTGGGATTCCTAAATCATATAAAGATTCAGCGAAGAAAGAGAACAACCAACCATTTCCCTTAAAAACGTAGATAAAAAACTCTGATTAAAATACTCTCAAACCAAGTCCACAAACACATCAAAAATGTTATCCACCATGGTCAAGAAAGCTTCATCTCAGAAATGCAAGGACAGTACAATATAAGAAAAGCATAAGCATTCCCCCTGCCTCTCCTCTACCACTACAAGACTTCTGAACCATACAGCCTGCTGTCCCAGGGAGACCTTCATTCCGTCACTGACTTTACTCCTCTTCCACTAGTGTGTCAAACCATACAAGTAAGCTTCCCTTCCTTCATCCACCTTCCATGCTTTCTGAGTCCTCTAGGTGAAGCCAAGCTGCCCTGAGTAGCCTGCCATCCCAGGTGGAACATTATTCTCCTGCTCCACCTCCTTCATATCCATGAGAATCCTGAACCATACTGGTAACCTTTACATCCCCAAATCCATCTTTCCTACTAGTTGAGCCCACTTGGATCAAGCCAAGTTGACATGGTCAGCCTGCCATTCCAGGGGAGATCTCCATTCTCACACCATGACTATACCAACTTCCATCATACCAGAGACTCCTGGACAGGATGTTAGATTCCCTTCCCCAACCCATCTATCCTGTCCTGCATGAGACCATAATCATTCTGATGGGTACCTCCACCAGAAACCTTGGCAAATTGTTATGCCTGTCCCCCTTGCCCCACAGCCTACCTGTCTCACAGGAGGTCAGTATCTAGGAATGCAGTTGAGACTCCTTCCAATATTCACACCAGTTGTAATTCCTAGAGGAGAGAAAACTTTGGATCTATCCTTCTCTGCCTGAGCCCCATTTTCCTTTTGGTCTGTACCTCCACCTGAACCCATGGCAAGTACACTTGATATTATTGTCTCTGGACAATAATATCACCAAGCCAGCCTCTCTATCAGGATGTCTGTCCTAACAAGGGACACAGGGACATTGGGACAAAGGGATACAGGGACACAGGGACACAGAAGGACTGCTCTATCCAGGGACAAAGGAGGCCTGCTCTAACCATAGATAGAACTCTCTACCTTCCAGGAGGCCTGCTGTAATGCGGGTCAAATCTCTACCTGCCTCCAAGGAGGAAACTTAAATCAAGATCAGATAAACTATCTAAACTGTCCCAAAACCCCTAAGGAAATAGAAGCAATCATAATTACTTGACTCTACCTAAATATCTGACATTCCATAAAGATTTCAGAGTTGAAAATAGTTTTTGTAATATTGAGCTTAATTTTTAAATCACCCCAGCAATGTGTTTCCTTTACAGTATTGGCTGTATGTTTGTGTATGCAGATGCAAAGACAATAATCGGTATACGATTTCACTTTGTTGAACTGGATGCATAGCTAGAAAATGTTACAATGAACATGATGTACAAAATATTACTCAGAAAATCAGGAATGTGCTTTTCATTTTGCTGCTCTATCATTTAAAATTTAAATTTTAATAAAATGTCTTCTGATCATGGTTTTCCCATTCCAAACTCCACTCAGATCCTTAGCTCCAACCACTAAAATCCACACTTAATCTCTCTTCTTACTAGGAAGAAAGGCACAACTAGAAACAAATAATCAAATAAGAATTTAAAAACAAAAGCAAAATAAAGCCAAGAAACCCATATAGGTGAGGACACCACACAGTCACACAAGCAGACATCATTCATAAAATACAAAATAAAAAATCTACATAAAAGTCAAAGTCCTATCCCTCCAAAAATACCATTGAGTTTGTTTTATGTTGACAATCTACTTGAAGGCATAGGACTTGCAATGAAGTAGAGTTTGTGTACTCATTGAGACTCTATTTGAGAAAACTGATTTCTCCTTTGAAAGTGTTTGCCAATTGATGATGGCATCTGAGAGACAGATGGAGGTTTTGTCATCTTCTCACTCTCATTAATGGGACCCCATCTGGTTTAGACATGTGTAGGCCCTGTGCATGTCTTTTATCTTAAAAGGCTTTGATTCTTCTATGTCTTCTGTACCCTCAGGATCTTACAGGTGTTCCATAACTTCTGTTGAAGAGCTCTCTGAACCCTGAGAGGTAGGCATTTCCTGGAGACAATCCAATCCAGATATTTTAAGTTCTCTCACTCTTTATACATTGTTCCTTTGTGGATCTTTGTGCTATTTCCTATCTGATGCAGGAGGAAGCTTCTGTAATGATGCCTGAGCAAGATACTATTCTATGAGTATAGCAGAATGACATTAGGAGTTATTTTGTTGCTATGTAAATTAAGTCGGCATTACTATTTGGTTTACTGTAGGCCAATGATCCAACTGCTCTCAGGTACTTAGAAACAGTGTCATTCATGGGTGGCAACTTACAGATTGGGCCTTAAATTCAACAAAATATTTGTTGGTTGCTCTCAGAACTTTTGTGGAACTATTATACCAGAATATGTTGCAGATACTTTACTATTATACGTAAAAATCTTTGTTGCTGTATTAAGAATTACCTTCCTCCCAGGTAGTATAACTGTCTTCCAGTACCATCAGCTCTAGAACATTCAGGTAAAGTCTCTATTTAAGCATCAGCTTGATTTCTCCTGGTTCAATGATTTATGTAGGCATTATCATCAACAAGAGGGAATTGTCATTGATTTGTGGGAAACAAGTAACATATCAATAGCCTAGGTTGTTTGTTTGTGGGGTTCTATGTGTCCCAACTGGCCAATATCTCACCTTGGTGTAACCCTTTCCTGCCAGTGGGGTTTTCATTTAGTATTCTGTGGTGTCCATTTGGGGTTTTATTTTGCCCTTTATTTGGTGAATTCATTTATATTTCTTAAATATGCATCTATATTTTCAGAGTATTCTACTGTGTTGGTTTATCATTTGACCAACAATTAGACCTTAGTCTCTCCCATAGGCACTTATCTGCCCTTCATGTTCCTTCTCCTTCTCTATTTAGTCTTTACTTCCAATATTACATATACCTACCCATAATTATATACTCTATTTTTTCATTTCTTGGAATATTCTTCCCTCTACTTTTTTCCTTACTCTTAACATATCTTGTGTGTTTTTTTGGATTGTGGTTTTCTTATCAAAGACTTAAATGTTTCCATCTGTATATAAAGTGAGTGCAAAACTTATATGTAATTTTAGCTTTGGTTTACCTCACTCAAAATTTTTCTCTAGAACCATCCATTCACCTTTAAATTTTATTAACATCAGAGTAATCCATTGTGCAAGTTTACTATATTTTCTTTATCTATTCATCCAGTGACAGATCTCTAAGTTGATTCCAATTTCTAACTATTATCACTAGAACAGCAATAAACATGTGAATGAGCATATCTCTCAATATGTAGTAGGATATAGAATTTTTGGTATATGTCTAAATGTGGTATAGCTGAACCTTGAGTTGAATGATTCCAATCTTCTGAGGAACTGTCACTGCTTTCCATAGTTCCAGCATAATTGGGCCGATATGTCAATTCTCTTGGCTATTCTGACTTGTGTAAAAAGAAATACTTAACTACTTTTGATTTCTTTCCTTGATGACTAAGGTTGTTGAATATTTCTGTATTACTCAGCTTTAATGATCATTTATGTATACAATTGTATCCCTAGCAAATAACAATAACTTGACTTCTGCTTGCCAATTTGTATCCTGATGACCTTTTTCTTATTTGTATTCCCATGATCTTGTCCTTATATGTATCTCCAACAACCACTTTCTTATAGCCCAACATAAGGCTCCAAGTACTGTATTGAATAGGTATGAAGAGGGTGATCAACCTTGTGTTGTCCTTTTTTTTTTTTTAAAGTGGTATTGCCTCAAGATAATCTATAGGTTGATGTTGGTTGTGGGGTCAGAATAAATCCATATAATTATGTTGAGATTATATGTTGAGGTAATATTATGTTGATATGCTTATTGTATCCTTGTTCTCTCCATAACTCTTTATTTAAATCATGGAGGATTTTCTGATTTTTACAAAAGACTTTTCATAATCTCATGAAAAGATTGTGTGGTTTTTGTCCTTCTGTCAAATTTTATGATGGACTGCATTTATTGGTTTATGCTCAACCATTCTATAGTTTTCTTTTGTAAAAGAGGAAGTGCAAGTCTTTATTTCAAGGAGAGCATGGCAGTTCATGTGAACAATCCCAGTACTTCTGAGGCCCAGGTAGGAAGTGCGTCGCTGATTTGAGACAAGACATGTCTATCTTAGTTTCAGGCTGATCTAAGCTGTGGTAAGACACTGTCTCAAAAGAATAATAGCAAGCCCAGACAAACACAATAGTAAACAAGAGTAATGCCAAGTTGGAATAGAGTATGTTTAGGGAAAGAGATCTAGCATTAGTTATGAGCTTCTATAATCAGCAATTGCTATAGTTTAAAATGAACAATAGTTTCAGAGAGAAAAATGCCTTGAGTTACTATCTATAGAGTTCACTAGGGCACTTGAGTAATCTGCCCATTTACTGAAATGCATAAATAATATTGACTTTATATCAGAAGGAAAAGGAAAGAAAGGAAGGAAGGAAGAGAGAGGGGGACAAATTGATCAGTTTTTGTTTATAGGGGACATTAGAGGATGTTAAAGATATAGAATATATTTCAAAAAGGATAAAACTGAAAATACTGTTTTCAACTATTAGATTATGAAGTATCCAAAAATAAAACATCACCAAAACCAATGCTTTAGAAGTGATATGTTTGTTTATTTGTGGTATAGAAAACCTACTTGTACCAGAACTAAAAATAATTAAAGATTTGGTTGTAGTTTAATAGATTGTGCTTCAGAACTGATCCCTGGTGGCTGGGTCTACATCCCAGTTCTGCAATTTTTTAGCTAAATAAATATTTGCCCATAAGTTATCTATTAACTGTAGTGATAACTTACTGCTCTAAGAATGATGAATTGAAGAGGAGAATGGAGTAAAGGGCCTGGGAAGATTGGTAAAGAGTAGGATGTTCTGCTATGCAATCTGCAGACATGCATTAGACACTTCCTGACAACATTGAGATCAACAGGAGCTGTGAACATGTATTCAGCCTCACGTACTTCAGGGGCTTGCCTCAAACAGCTACATAGATAAAGATAACCTTGAACTCCTAAACTTCCTGCCTCCACCACCTTTGTAATGCTGGGATTACAAACTTTCAACACAAGGAGTGGGTTCATTTTCAAAAATTTTACTCAATTTTCACACACATACACACACACACACACAAACACTAACACATACTTACGGTGAAATATATATCATATATATTGTGGATATTTTTATGGTAAAAAGTTTTCTGATTTTTATGGAGAATGTAAGGCTAAATTTCTTTCTTTATGCTTGACTTATTTTGAAAATTTAACTCTCTCCTGCTCAATACTATTCTTAACAAACTTAGTTCAGATTTTCAAGAGATTTCAGCCTGCTTGTCATGATGGTACATGAAGATCATTGCATATATGGGTATAAGGATCTGAAATTGAAGACTCACCATGACTAAATAGTTTGAGAGATTGGAGAGAACACTGGGTAGGAAAAGTGTGTGTGTGCTGCTTCTTAGAGGACCAGAATTCAGTTCCACACATCCATATTGGGCAGTTCTCAACTGTCCATAGTTCTAGGGAATCTGACACACTCAGTATCGATGGGCACCTGTACACATGTGACATTCACATGAACAAAAACACACATATACACATAAATTAAAAAGTAAATCTTAAACAAAAATAGTGATTAGGAGAAACCCCTGGGTTATATGAGATTTTCAAAAGAAATAAGGAAGGAAAGAAAGAGAGAGAGTTAAAGGAATAAATAGGTTTTTAATTCATGTTCTCATTTGGGTTTTTCTATTTTAAAATTTGAGAGACATTTTTATTTATTTTTATTGGATATTTTCTTTGTGAGCTTTTAAAATGATTATTTTTGTATATATGATTCCTTTGCTCACATTATATTTATGGGTCCCATACATCTGCCTGGTGCTGGCAGTGCTAAGAAGCAGACATTAGATTCTGTGGAACTGGAGATACAGACAGCTGTGAGCTTCCATGTGGATGCTAGGAATTCAATGTGGGTCCTCTAGAAGAACAAACAGTGTTTTCAACAGGTTAGCCATCTCTCTAGCTTCTTTAATTTTAAATGTGATATCAAGCCTCACTTAGTTTTATGTTTGAATCCTTGTCCTTTTTCTATTTGTTGTGTTGATCATGATTGACAGGAAGCAAACCCAAGAGCCTATGGAGAGTGGTAAAAGTGCCAAACCATTTCCTGCTTGGTCTCCAGAACTTACCTCCTCAGATCTTCCCACAGTATTCACAGAATGGTGCTCTACCAGCCTTGCAGGGAATTGCAAAGTTATTTTCTGTAAAGTATCAATACCAACACAAATCTATCCACTGGAAGGCTACTATGTGTCCTATTCTTGTTATTTGCTATAACTATTTGCCACAATCTTATCCTGTTAAGCCATATTTGGGAGCACTTCATATACTTGTTCCTGTTGAGAATGGGATTCAGAAATCACTACAAATATCAAAGTCCCCAGGTGCTCAATTCTCATCTATAATAACACAGTATTTACATGTAACCTGCATACATTCTACATCCTCCCACATATTTAAATCACCTCTTCCAGACTTCTAATAAATAATAAAATGTACAGGCTATATAAATCATTTTATTGTGTTAGGAGCCATAATGAGACAAGCTATAATTAGCAGGTGGTCATCCTGAAATGCTTGCCTTGGATTATTATATAATCTGCTGTGACAAGTGAGGCCTCATCCAGGAAGGAAGGCTGTGAGGCACTTATTGTAGAAATGATTTCTGCTATTAATATGTTTTCCTATTATTATGATTATTATTAAACACCTGTATCAAACACTAACCAATAGCACACCCCTTATGAGCAGATCTCTGCAGATCCATGAAGATGTACTGCCTTGTAGTGATTCTATATAGACAAATAGATGACTTCTTAAGTCTTTTTTTTTTTTCAGGGGAAACAACCAATAGTATTTATTGCTAGAGAAAAATTCATGGCCAGGATGAAAATTAGAGTTTTGGATAATGTCTGTCTGCCTACCTTGAGCTTGACATCATTCCTGAATTCAAAGACATTTCTGATCACAGCAAGATGATTGTGAAGATTGATGAATATAAATATTCTTATAGTATATAAATGTCATCATTTGGAAGACTGAAAAATCCAGCCAACCAGTGTTTTCTAAGTGATTAACACATAATGTTTAAAAGCTTAAGAATATGGGGTAAAAGAGCTACTCAAAAGAAAATATAAAAGTTATTTTTTAATTAAAAAAAATTTTTTTTAATTGGAAAATTTTTATTGGAAAATATTTTTCATTTCAGATGTTCTCTCCTTACCCATTTTCCCCCTCCCTCCCAGGAACTCACTATCCCTTCCCCCCTCCTCCTGTCTCCACGTTGGTGTACCCCCACCCACCCTCCCCTTTACCTCACCTCCCCACCCTCGAGTATCCACCCCCCATGACGTCCAGCCTTCATGGGACCAAGGATCTCTTCTCCCACTTATATATAGCTCCCTTGCATATATAGCTGGAGCCATGGGACCATCCCTAAGCGCTCCCAGGCTTGTGGTTTAGACCCTGGGGGCTCTGGTTGGTTGGGATTGTTGCTTTCCTCATGGTGTCTCGAATCCTCTCAACTCCTTCAGCCTTCACTCTATCTTCTCCATTGGGAACCCCGTGATCAGTTTAATGGTTAGCTATGGGCTTCTGCCTCTGAGTATGTCGGACTCTTGCAGACTTCTAAGGAGACAGCTATATCAGGCTCCTGTCAGCATGTACATCCTGACATCCACATCAACCTCTACCTTTGGTGACTGCACATAGGATGGATATCCAGGTGGAATGGTCTGTCTCTTCTTCAGTTTCGGTCCTGCACTGTGTCTCCATATTTGCACCCTTGAGTATTTTGTTACTCCTTCTAAGAAGGAGTGGAGCCCTCCCTACTTGATCATCATTCTTCATGAGCTTTATGTGGTCTGTGAGTTGAATCTTGGGTATTTCAGGCTTCTGGGCTAAAATCCAATAATCAGTGAGTGAATACCATGTATGTTCTTTTGTGATTGGTTTACTTCACTCAGGATGATATTTTCTAGTTCCATCCATTTATATAAGAATTTATCAAATTCATTGTTTTTAATAGCTGAGTAATATTCCATTGTGTAAATGTACCACATTTTTTGTATCCATTCCTCTGTTGAAGGGCATCTGGGTTCTTTCCAGTTTCTGGCTATTATAAATAATGCTGCTATGAACATAGTGGAGCATGTGTCCTTGTTATGTGTTAGAGCATCTTCTGGATATATACCCAGAGTGGTATAGCTGGGTCCTCAGGTAGTGATATGTCCAATTTTCTGAGGAACCGCCAGACTGATTTCCATAGTGGTTGCACCATCTTGCAATCCCACCAACAATGGAGGAGTGTTCCTCTTTCTCCACATTCTCGCCAGCATCTGCTATCACCTGAGTTTTTGATCTTAGCCATTCTGACTGGTGTGAAGTGGAATCTCAGGGTTGTTTTGATTTGCATTTCCCTGATGACCAAGGATGCTGAACATTTCTTTAGGTGCTTCTCGGCCATTCGCATTTCCTCTGTTGAGAATTCTTTGTTTAGCTCCTTACTCCATTTTTTAATAGGGTTATTTGTTTGCCTATAGTCTAATTTCTTGAGTTCTTTGTATATATTGGATATTAGTCCTCTATTGGATGTGGGATTGGTAAAGATCTTTTCCCAATCTGTTGGTTGCCGTTTTGTCCTATTGACAGTGTTCTTTGCCTTACAGAAAACTTTGCAATTTTATGAGGAGTAGGCACCAGGAAATAAACAAACTAAGGGCTGAAATCAACCAAGTAGAAACAGAAAGAACTATACAAAATATCAACAAAACCAGGAGTTGGTTCTTTGAGAAAATCAACAAGATAGATAAACCCTTAGCCAGATTAACCAGAGGGCACAGAGACAGTATCCAAATTAATAAAATCAGATCTGAAAAGGGAGACATAACAACAGAAACTGAGGAAATTCAAAAAATCATCAGATCCTACTACAAAGGCCTATACTCAACAAAACTGGAAAATCTGGATGAAATGGACAATTTTCTAGACAGATACCAGGTACCAAAGTTAAATGAGGAGCAAATAAACCACCTAAACAGTCCCATAACCCCTGAAGAAATAGCAGCAGTCATTAAAAGTCTCCCCACCAAAAAAAGCCCAGGACCAGATGGTTTTAGTGCAGAATTCTATCAGACCTTCAGGGAAGACCTAATACCAATTCTCTTCAAACTATTCCACAAAATAGAAACAGAAGGAACACTACCCAATTCGTTCTATGAAGCTACAAGCACACTCATACCTAAACCTCACAAAGACCCAACAAAGAAAGAGAACTTCAGACCAATCTCTCTTATGAATATCGATGCAAAATAACTCAATAAAATTCTAGCAAACCGAATCCAAGAACACATCAAAACAATCATTCATCATGATCAAGTGGGCTTTATCCCAGGAATGCAGGGATGGTTCAATATTCGGAAATCCATCAATGTAATCCACTACATAGACTTCTTAAGTCTTAATGATGATCCTATAAGATTTTCTAAATGTATATCAATGATTATTAAGCTATTTTATAGTGGAACTGCTATTAGGTTCCTTTCTGATAGTCAAAACTGCAAAGAGAACTCTGCCAGTCTCCCGAGTGTCACCAGTTAATTGCCCTTAGATAGTAACCAGACTTTCTCCTGCTCAGAGCACATTCCAAGAAGATGTAAAAAAGTTAACCAAAGGTCATTAAAAGGAACTCACGACTTATTATAGGTACTAGCAGAGAAAGAAAATATTGTCTGGGTTTATCTACACAAAATTTCACTCATTTCTTAGTTATAGTTTTAAACCTTCAGTGAACCTGTGGACCTAGGCAAGGTGATGAATGTTTAATCAGATAATTACTCCTAATGGATATTATGTAACATTCTGTGTTGTAAACTTCTATTTCAATTTATGATTTGAATCTTGGTGCGAACTTGTGATGAACTTTGTAACATGTGACCACGTACTCTGTAAGATGTATAAGTACTGAGGACAAAGATGAGAGTTAGTTAGATATAGAATAGTGAGTTAATATAGAATAGAGTTTGACTAGACAGATACAGTAGAAGATAGAATAGAGTTTTTCCTTTTCCGAGATAGAAGTTTTACTTTTTCCCCACTTTCTGCTTTTCCACTTAGACAGCTTTCATAGGAAACTCTTTACACTTAGTAATAGACTCTATAATAACTTCTCTTAAGTGTTTTTTCTTCCTGCTACCTCAGATTAGCAAGCATAAGTCAGGGCCCAGCAGTTCCTGCTGAGAGAATATAAAGGCTATTTGCCAAATCCTCTGCTGTCTTCTGGGTTGAGGTGCTAAGTGAGAGAAACTGAGGTTTCTAGCCAGAGGATACCAGGGGACAGGCCAGCTACAGTAGTATTAGTAAATAAACTTTTCTAGCATAGATAAGTAAACTCTTGTTATACAGCAACCCTAAATATCTCATAAGTCCAAGTCTCACCCTGTCTATACTCTTCCATTACCATCCCCAAGGCTGCCTCAAGAAGAACCAATGAGAAGAAGAAAGAAGAGACTACCTCTTCCCTCCACCACACAGGGGTTGCCCCCAGCATTATTGTATTATATAGGGAATAAAAGAAAACAGTATACAAACATTCAATATATATACTGTGGTTTTCTTCCAGATATTTCATGTATGTAATTGGCTAAATATGTGACAAACTGAGACACTGAGGTCTACTGTGTCCTTAAAACAAAGTTTTCTGAGGTATATAGCGTTGAAATTTGGGTAAATAAGGAAAATACAAATTCATGAACCCTGGTAGTCTAGCCTGAAGGAATGTGCCCAAGTCTGACATTGTTGGGGAACCTCTATCAAACTTTCTTACATGTGTTATTCAAAATGACTCCAGAAAGAACCTGTTTATACTCTGCGGCCAGGTTTAAGCATTTTTAACTCCTGTCTGCTTGCCATCATTTTGGTTTACTTCCCTCTGTGTCCATGTAATAGAACACCCTTTGATTGTAGGAAAGTGCAGGTCTTCTTTTTTTTTTTTTTTTTTTTTTTTTACTTCATAAGCCTGAAAAGCAATAGTAATCACAAGTTCTGGACAAATAGCAGAAGCCACCAAGTTAGGATTAAGTTATCCTAGTTTTAAGTGGGGCAATTCCAACTGGACTTCTGTTTCTACTACTATGACTATTTTAATATGATTTTATTGAGACAAAGTCTCAATCCCAGGGTAGGCTTCAAACTCACTGTATAACTGAAGATGAACTTAACATTATATATATATTCCAGCTGTTGCCACCCCTCAGAGTCACCCTCATCACATTCCTCCTCCTTCTGTCTCTAAGAGGATGCTCTCCCTCACTAGGTCCCTCTCTCTGTAACCTGAAGTCTATTGAGGATTAGGCACATGTTCTCCTACTAAAGACAGACCAGGCAGTCTTCGGCTATATAGGTATCTATGTCTTCTGACCACCTACTCTATGTTGCCTGGTTGGTGGCTGAGTGTCTGGCAGCCTCTAGGGATCTGGGTTAATTGAAACTGTTGTTCTACATATGGGGTTACCATACCTTCAGTTTTTTCCATTCTTCCCCTTATTTCACCATAGGAGTTTCCAGCTTCAGTCCAGTTGTTAGGTGTAAATACCTGTATCTGTCTTAACCAGTTTCTGGTTGGACCGCTCAGAGGATACTCATACTAGGCTCCTGTCTGTAAGCACACAATAGCATCAGTAATAGTGTCAAGTCTTGGAGGCTTCCTTTGAGATGAATCCCAAGTTAGTCTGATCACTGGACTCACTTTCCCTCAGGTTCGTCTTCATTTTTTCCCTGCAGTTCTTTTAGACAGGAACAATTCTGCTTCAGAAACTTTAACTGTGGGATTCTAACCTCATTCCTCCACATTTGAGGCCCTGTCTATCTACTGAAGCTAGACAATTTTTGTGTTCCCTTTCCCCAATGTTACCCATTTTACTGAGTCCTGGGAGTCTCTCATCTCCCAGGTCTGTAGTACATTCTAAAGGGTCCCCCCAACTTTAACTTCCCATAGCTGCATATTTGTATTCATTCTGCTATCCATCTGTGATTCTTGCCTGTCCCTCCTACTTGATCATTTTCCCATTCCACTCCCTTTCCCTACTCCTACACAGGTACCTCCCTCTTTCTGCCTTCCATGATTATTTTTCCCTTTTTAAGTGGTATGGGAGCATCCTCACTAGGGTCTATTTGCTTGTTAAACATCAGAATTTCTGTAGGTTGTATCCTAGGTATTCTGTACTTTTTGGCAATTCCAAATATTAGAGAGTACATCCTATGCATTTCCTATTGTGTGGAGATACCTCACTCATGATGATATTTTCCACTTTCATCCATTTGCCTTTGAAACTCATGATGACCTCATTCTTAATAGCTGAATAGTATTCCATTGTATAAATGATCACATTTTTTGTATCCATTATTTTGTTGAAGGACACCTGGGTTGTTTCCAACTTCTGGCTATTAGTAGTAAGGCTGCTATGAACATAGAGGGGCATATATTCCTCTTGAATGGTGGAGCATATTTTGGATGTATGGCCAAAAGAGGTATAGCTATGTCTTCAGATAGAACTATTGCCAGTCTCTTGAAGTACTGCCAGATTGGTTCTCAGAGTGGTTGTAACAACTTACAATCCTACCCAAAATGGAGGATTGTCCCTCCATGTCTACATCTTCACCAGCATGTACTGTCACCTGTGTTTTATATCTTAGCCATTCTGATGGGTATAAGGTGGAATCTCAGGGTTGTTTTGATTTGCATTTCCTTTAGACTAAGGACTTTGAACATTTCTTTAAGTGCAAGTTTGACCCTATTCAGAAACACATAAAAACTTCATCCACCATGATCAAGTAGGCTTCATACCAGGGATGTGGGGATTGTTCAATATATTAAAATCAATCAATATAATCCACCATACTAACAAACTGAAAGAAGATAATCACTTGATCAATTCATAACATATTGAAATAACCTTTGACAAATTCCATCACCTCTTCATGTTAAAAGTCTTATTGGAATCAGGAATACAAGGCACATACCTAAATATAATCAGAGCAATGTATTAGAACCCAATGTCGAACAAGAAACTAAATGTATAGAAATTTAAAACAGTTCCACTAAATATGGGATAGTAGAAGGATCCCTCACCACTCTCTCTCTCTATTCATTTGATGCAGTATTTGAAGATCTAGCCAGAGCAACAAGATAACTAATGGAGTTCAGATGGATACAAATTGGAAAGGAAGAAATTAATGTATCATTATTTGGATGTTATAAAAGTAATCATAAGCAAACTGATAAACACCTCCATCATAGCAGCTGAACATAAAGTTAGCTCAAATTATTCAGTAGCCCTCTTCTTGATAAATGATAAATGGGATGATAAAGAAATTAGGAAAAGAACACCCTTTACAATTGTCATGAACAATATAAAATATCTTAGTTCAACTAGAACCAAGCAAGTGAAAGTACTATGTGAGAAGATCTTCAATTCTCTGAAGAAAGAAATTGAGGAACATATAAGAAGATGGAAGGATGTCCCATGCTCATGGATCAGTAGGGTTAATATATTGAAAATCACCATCTGACCAAAAGGAATTTACAGATTCACTGCAATACCCATCAAAATTGCAATATGATTTTTAAAGACATTAAAAGCACAATTCCATGATTCATACAGATAAAAACATATGCTAGCTAAAAACAATCCTCAAAAATAAAAGAACTTCCAGAGGTGTCACCCTCCCTGACATCAAGCTCTACTACAGAGCAATAATATTAAAACCTGCATGATATTGGTATAGAAATAGACCAGTAGATCAATCAACTTGGATGGGAGACTTTGAAAGAACCCCACAAACCTATGGGAATTAATTTTTGAGAAAGAATGAAAAATTAATTATATAAGGAAGAATAAAAGGAATCTTCAACAAGTGGTGCTGGTCCAACTGGATGTCTGCCTGTAGAAGAATGCAAATAGATCCATATCCATCATCCTATACAAAACTCAAATCCAAATAGATTAAAGACCTCAACATAAAATCAGATACATTAAATCTCATAGAAGAGAAAGTAGAAATATTTCCAACACAATGGTACTGAGAACAACTTCCTGGAAAGAACACTAATGGCAGACTAGAGATTGAAACAGTATTTAGAACAACCATAAATCTGACAGAGGGCTTATATTCAAAATGTACAAAGAACTCAAGAAGTTAATTTCCACAAAACCAAATACCTTAATTGAAATATCTAGTACAGGGAAAAACAGAGTATTCACAACACAAAAATACCAAATGGCCAAGAAGCACTTAAAGAATTGTTTAGTATTTTTGTTATCAGGGAAATGCAAATCAAAACAACTCTGAGATTCCATCTTGCACCAGTCATAATATCTAAGATCAACAATTCAAGTGATAACACATGTTGTCGAGGATGTGGAGAAAGGAGAACTTTCATCCATTCCTGTTGGGTCTGCAAACTTGTGGAACTACTTTGGAAGTCATTTTGGTGGTTTCTCAGAAAACTGTGCATTGTTCTACCTCATGATTCACCTATACCACTCCTGGGCATATACCTAAGATATTTTACCATTCTACAAGACACTTGCTCAACTCTGTTCATAGTAGCTTTATTTGTAATAGCCAGAAACTAGAAACAACCAAGATGTCCCTAAATTGAAGAATGGATAAAAAAGATATGACAAATCTACACAACAGAGTAATATACAGGTTTTAAAACAAACACAAAATGAATTTTGCAGGTAAGAAAATTGAATTGAGAATATCATCCTGAGTGAGGTAACCGAGTCCCAAAAGGACTTGTATGGTATGCAGTCACATATAATTCAATATTAGCCTTAAAATACAGGATATACTTGCTTTACTCCACAGAGCCAAGGAGGCTAACCAAGAAGAAAGGCCCAAGTGAAGATGTTTAAC
This sequence comes from Mastomys natalensis, assembly GCA_021653895.1. Classification (NCBI taxonomy): domain Eukaryota; kingdom Metazoa; phylum Chordata; class Mammalia; order Rodentia; family Muridae; genus Mastomys; species Mastomys natalensis. The sequence continues at coordinate 61,730 of JAJTUV010003063.1, read as the reverse complement.
TCTCACTTAAAACGGGGAATAAAAAATGTCATGGTAGGCAGGTGACAGAAGTAAGTGGGTAAGAGACAGAAAGGGAATGTTCAGAGACATTTGTGGTTAGAAGCAGGATATATGTCCAGATGACCATGAATATGCATTGAAATCTGAAACTTGCAGGGGTTGAGAATATTGGTTCAGGGCAACTTGAGGATGAGAATGAGATCTAGGATAGAGTAGGCACACAAGAATCAATAGGGGTGACCTTAAGTGTGACTTAAAACATTGGGCTTATTGAACCTGAAGAGGCTACCACTTGTAACTAAGCAGGAAACTCAGTGAAGGTGTAATCACACCAACACATCTCCGAAAATTTTGACCAAAAATTTGTCTTGTCTACCAGAAATGCATGGATGGAGATAGAGCAGATCCTAAAACAATAATTGCCCCACTGAAGACCCATCCCATGGGCAAGTACCAATCCCTGAAACTATTAATGATACTATGTTAGTTTTACAGACAGTCACTCTAGGAGGCTCTACTGAGCAGCTGACTCAGACAGACACAGATGCCCACAGTCAATCATTGAATGGAGTTTGAGGACACTTATGGAATAGTAGAGGAAATGATTGGGGGCTTCAAAGGGGATAAGAACTCCAAAGGATGGCCAACAAATTCAACTACCTTGGACCATTAAGGCTCTCAGATACTGAACTACCAATCAAGCAGCATAAACAGGCTGAACCTGGGTCCCCCGCACATAAGTAGCAGAGTGCAGCTCTGACATCAGTTTAGATACCATGGTGTTTCCTGCAACCTATATCAGTGATATCATCCTAGATTCAGAGAGAAGAAGAGATCATGTACATAAATTTCCTTTCCAGTGGCAGGGTAGATCTTTAACATCAATTGCGAATCTGGTGTCAAAAAGGACTTTACGTAATATGGTCTACATTCAGGTCTGCATGCATGTATCAGGGAAATCATCATACTTTCTTGTGGTGGGTAGTATATCAATAATATCTATGGACACCATCTTGCTTCCTGGTAACAGCAGGCAGTATTGCTAACATTATAGCTTAGGGTTGCAAGTAGGACCTCATACTTCTCTCAGGTGGCGCTCAGACCACTTAACATGAAGTAGGCAGCAGTATTGTCCATGAACTTCAAGATAGACTCTTCTGGCAATAGGGCTCATAGATATCACCAAGCTCTTGAGAGTAAACACTAACTAGGGATATCAACATTGTTACCACAGGCAGCAGGCTGAAGTGACATCAATATATTTTTCTTTGCAATTGAGATTGAAGATATAATCAATTTGGTCCAAAGTGGCAGCAGGAATCCCTAATACACTGCTGTCTCATGGCAGCAATCATCTAGGATAAACCATGGTGGTTGTTGCCAGGAAGTATTAGGGACACATACACAGTTTCAGAGGTAATATCTGATCAGTACAAAAAAGGTCTACTCTAGTGACAGTATAGACCTTTGACATCAAATTAGTTACAGCTGGCAGCGAATATCACATACCTAACATGGTGTGAAATGGCAGAAGTGTGAACGGCTGACATCAATATAGTTTTGTTGGCAATTGGAGTAACTCATATTAATGTGGTTCCAAGTGGCAGCAGCGAAAACTGACATCCTGGCTGCTTCTTGCTCTACATGACAAGATACCAGGTTTACATGATAGGAGACCAGGATATGTAAAGATGAGAGGAGACAATTAAAGAGTAAAGCCAAGATAAGTCTCTGACCAAGGCTCAAGTTTTAATATTGAGCACTGTATTTATATGGGGAAGCCCAGTGAACCCATCCTTTGTTTCAGCTGGATAATGTTGCAAAGCAGGCTCAGTGGGCAGTCTGTTCTTCTAGAGTCTTGTAGGAAGTTGTAAGTATGAACAAAGCTGCTGACTTCACCTAGATGTTATGTCCTGTAGGATGTTGTAAGTGTAAACAAAGCAGATGACTTTACCTAGGTGTTAAGTTCCTATGTAGCAAGGAAGGTCTGTTCAGTATGCTCAAGTTTGGGACAGTCACAGTTCTTCCTTTTTTAATGAAGAGCAGTACCAGTAGCTGGATGGGGGTTGGGGGCACAAGATTTACTTGATTTCTATAATCCCTTCTAGGATAAAGAGTGGTAAGGTGACCACTTCTTCTTAGGTTCATGTCTATATTGCTCCTTATTACCTTTGTAAGGAGGACAAAGTGTAGATTTATGTTGCTATTTTAGGTCTATAGGAGCTCAAAAACACTTTTACCTTCTCTGACTACAGGCCTTATATAGCATACTCTTTCACATTAAAACCAAATCAAGAAGGACATGTGATTATGCACTCAATGCATTTCATGATAGTGATGAATAACTGTCATGGTGAATAGTTCAGCATGTTGAAAGTTATCCTGTATGAAGGCAACCAAATTGTATAAGATACAAGGTCCAAAAGTTAAAAGCAACAAGATTATATTTAATGGTCCAAGAAGTGTAAAATAATAATGTTGTAAGTCATGAGAAAGTGGACAATGAGGACTAAAAACCATCCCTGATTCTGTCTTTTTCACTTTTCCTTTGGCTAGTCCATCCCAAACTTTAGCCATAGAATTCTTTACTATTGCTGAATGATTGATGTAAAAGTAATATTTTTCATCTAGGTCTGTACATAGTCCTCCCTGTTAAAGGAAAATAAAAGACCAAATATTCTCCTGTTTTGAAGGAATATTTCAAACAAGAAGTGCGAGATTCTTGCAAGTGGGAAATAGGGGTTTCTATCCTTTCTATATATAGTATCTATTGCTGTTCTAAGGAGCTCGTAGGTTTTTCCATACAAAACAAGAGCAGAAGTACCAGTAGCTGCTTCCCCCACACTCACAGAGTTACTTAACATCCAAATTTAAAAATTTTAAAATAAAAGCATGATTTAAACAAATTTTTGGTGTATGGGAATACATATATAATTTTCTTTTTTGTTTTATGAAGATATTATTTTAAATTTCCATAATACCTGCTTCACAGTACCTTGTCCTTGATGATTATAATGAATACCAGTCATATGGGTAACATAAAATTGTCGACAAAAAGTCTGAAATTCATGCCTACAGTAGGCAGTTCCATTATCTGTTTTAATCTGATTTGGAATGACCAGCATAGAGAAACAATACAGGCAATGACTAATTATACTTTTAGTTGCTTCTCCTGTTAAAGATGTTGCAACTAGAAAGCCTAAAAATGTGTCAAATCACATGTACATATTTTAATTTTAAAAAATCAGAAATGAGTAACATCCATTTGCCATAATTGATTAGGTTTAAGTCCTCAAGGATTAACACCATCATGAAGAAATTGAGCACATGGATAACAAAGTTTTTACATTTAACATGCACATTCTCTAGAAATACCAAATTTCTTTGTCAAGCTATTACTATTTTGATAAAAAATAATGACACTGTATGGCCAATTGTTCCTGTGTAAGGCCTCTCATCTGCCTAGTACGCAAATTTGCTGTTGCTTTGCCATCATTATGTGTTCCAGGCAATCCAGTATGAGCTATTAAATACCCTATAAATTAAGAAAAAGTACATGGTTTTTTTTTTTTTTAAATTCAGCAGTATTTGTATAAATAATTGTAAAATTTGAGAATATCAGTATCTAAAAAAGGGAAAATATCAAGCAATTATACACCTTGAACTATATATTCGCTATCAGTATACTAATTACGTTTTAATTTTTCAACATTTCAAAAACAGTGATTAAAGCATGCAATTTAATCATCTGGCTGAAGCAGGGATAAGTTAAGAGAATAATCATGTGATCCAATTACATATATACCTTCCCATTAGATGAGTAAATAGAGTAAACACATTTTCCACATTTTCTATGGAATTCATGCATAAACTTCAGGAAATAGAAAAGCATGCATAGAGGAAAACTCTAACAACTTGTCTTTTGGATAATGATTATCAAATTTGCCTCAAAAGTTTGTATATGTAATAGGCAAATATCAGATTTCTGGAATAACCTATTTCGTTGCTGTTAGAAATAAGGAATAAACATTTCATCAGATACTTAAGACATTGTTTACAAAATCCTTTCATGATTCTATCCTACAATTCTGTATCAACACAGCAACAGCTTCAGAATGAGTGGTAAACTTTCTTTGGAGATGAAGAAATATGAATCCACTTTAATGGTCCCTTTGATCAAAGGACTAGTTGGGTACAAACAACCAAAGTTGATACATAGTCTATATAATATATCTGTTGTTAACTAACAGCTTCCTCTACTTTCGAAAAAGCTATTGTCCTTCATCAGTTAATTGTGCAGGGGAATTAGGATTTGCATCTAACTTGAAAACATCAAACAGAATCTTAAATACTCCTGTGGTGTGCTTAAGGTGAGGTCTCAGCAACTTAACATATCTTAGGAGCTTTTGAAAATAATTTTAAGTAAATAAACTATCTTTTATCATTGAATTTTCTGTGCCACAATTTGTTTAGGATTTTAACTGATGTTCCAAATATTGAAAAGAATATTGTCTTTGAATGTTTCCCCAAAATTGTAATGTTTGTAGTATAAGAGCAAAGTATTATAGTAAAACACCTTCAGAAGGATCAGCTAATAAAATATCCATATAATGAATAATAAACACTGAAGTGTTCAAAGTCCTAACTTCTTGCATTGAAGGAGCAACAAAATTTTTATAATCCATTCCCTGTGGCAAAGTCTCCAATGATATAGCTTCATGGGTTCTTTAAAATAACAAGCAGGTACACTAAATGCAAATCTTTTAATATCATCGAGAGGCTTAAGAATAGTATAAAAACAATCTTTTAAATCTAAATAATTTTCATACATATTTTTTTGAATGGCAGCTGGAATAGGTAAGCCAGGTTGTAATATTCATTAAGTTCCATAGTTTCAGTTTATCTTTCATAAATCTTGCAATAAGTCTTCACTTGCCTGATTTCTTTTAATTACAAATATAGTCAAGTAAAATTTTAAGCTTAATTAAAATATTTCCTGGACACAAAGGGTCAGCAACTATATATGCCAATCTTGAAGGTTGACCAAAATAGAAACACTGACATCAGACCATGTGCAATTTGCAGTATCTTTCACATGAAAACTCAGCAGAGCAGCAGTCTTGAAATTCATAAGCACCCTATGTATTGTTAAACATCCATAGAGGTGTTAGAATTATGCCAAATACACTGCAAGTGTCTTTAAACTTCTTTATAATTATAATGACTACCATTGTAAATTTTAGAACTAACATGAATCCAATGGTATTTGGCATGACACTTGAAAGGGCTCCTTACCTTTAAATTCTGATGCTCCTTCCAATAATTTGAATAAAATAAAGAGCATCACTCAGTTCTTCCAAATGCCTGTCTAAGTCCTCTTGTTTAGTCAACATATTAGTAACATTTTTGCTAAATGATTAAGAAAAGTAGCAGTGGTACTAGAAATTAATGTAATGAAAGCCTTTATACCAGCAATAAACAATCCCAATACCCTCTTGCTTCTGTTTAAATTTGAATCATTTTTTCACATACTAGGAATAATTTTATTTTTGCCCATTGTGTTAAAGATTTTCTTTAGAAAATCAACACATTGGCAGCCAAAGTACATGGCTTGAACCTGAAAATGAATCCCCAAACATAGTTATTAAATTAGCAGGCAGGCAAGCCAAGGATGACTAAGTTTCTGCAGAGAGACTTAAGAAACTAAGACAGAAGTGAATTGCTTTGGATATTGCATATTTCATGGTAGGAAAAGAAGGCATTCTTGGGCCAAAGACAAGGAAATACCTGCTTGGAAGAAATATGACATTGGCCCAGAGTAAGGAAGTAAGCTTTTGGCACGAATCTGACATTAGGCTCGAAAAAAATAAGTAATTTCAGGTAGGAATCTAAATCTTAGGCTAGAATAAGGAAGTAGGCTTGAGACATCAAAGTGACTTTGGGGTAGGACAGGTAAGTAGGCTCAAATACTTTGGTTATCCTGATAAGCCCTTAGAAACAGTGACCATGGGAGTGTTAATGTAATTGGGTTTAATGCCTTTCTTGTTCTTTGCCAATTTGTGTTTATTTTCTTGCTGGTTCCTTGACTATTTGCATTTATAGTATTGCTAAACCCTCAACCTAGAACTGACCTTAATACATGCATGTCATTAAATGGTATAAAGCAAAAAAGGAAGAAGGGGATAGGATAGGGGAGTTCTAGGGAGGGGAAATATGGAAAGGGAATGACATCTGTACTATAAATAAATAAAATATCCAATAACAAATTAAAAATTAAAAAAAATAGTCTTATGTTTGAATTGTATACTGCAGCTAAGGAACATTTGCTGTTTAACTATAATTTTTATTTTTTCAGTATTAGAGTATAACCATAATTTTGGAAAACAAAACCAATTATAACAATGCAAATAATCCACTCCCTCTAAATTCAACACAAAAAGCATTGCTTACATGTTACAAAGTTTGGCTGCCAGTCCTTATATATGAATGCATGACAGTGCAGCTTTTAACACCTCATTATTTTAAATCTTATCTCTTATGAGTCTAGTTTCTGGGATATAAAATATTATCCCAATTTAGAAGTATCTTTAGAGACCTGTCTTGCTGGGCTGGCTCATTCTACTTGTTGTTTAAAAATGACTCCAACCCTGTGTTACCAGTTTTAAGACAACTTTCTGTTATCACTGTTACAAATTTTTAATCATACTCAATAACTTATAATCCAATAATCAACAAATAAGAAATACAGAACATATTATTCTTTTAAAACCAGTCTGAAACAAAATGAAGTACGGACACATCTAATGTATTTAAACCAGACATAAATTTTATTATTTTTCTAGCTGTAATTTCAAGAGAAAAGCTCCTTTTCACTTGAACAAAATAAACATTGTCACAGAGATTTTTCAGGCAAACCAGCCATCTGCTGCTTTAACATAGAAGCCCAAAACTTTGCTGGGCCTCTATAAGTGTTGCTGTACAATCAGCTCCTGGCAGGGTTCTCCAGCTGTGCTTGATTCTAGCTACAATGCAGGACAACTTATCATTTCTGCTGTGCAAATTGAGACTGAATTTTAAAATAAGTTAAACTAAATCAAGGGGTGGATAGCCACAGATAAAATTTTAATCCATTTTTTTTCTTTTGAACATGAAACACAGAACAACTATAGTTCAAAAAATGGAACTAAATCACAGAGTTAACATAAAACAGTCTGTTTGACAGACATGGAAAGATTGGTGCATCTAAAACAGACAGAAGACAGAGAGGCAAACTAGAGCTAAGGTTTTCTCCAGTAGGAGCCAGAGAGAAAGCAGGATGTCTCCCAATTTCCCCTGTTCCTTGGAGAGCTCTGAAATAGCTTATATCTACTTTTCTTCTCTTTTGCTAACTGTCTCACACAGAGGACAACTGCTTTTCTGAAACTCTTCTCTCTCTCTCATATTCCAAGGTTTAACTCTTTAGCTTCTTCTTAAGGAGGTCAGTGGTAGCTATTGAAAGTTCCTCCTCAGCACACTGCTTTTTTAACATCACCAATACTTCACTAGTCCAATTAATCCTTTAATTTCTATATTTATCATTCCTACTTCTGGGAACAATGAACAACATAAATCTACTTGAGGTATAAACCTTGTTCTCTCTCCTGAAGAAACCCATTTTGGGCGTGGACAAATGCCTGTTTTAAACCCTGCTCCTCTTGCCTGAAGTAGCACTTAGCTGTGGACAAATGTCTCTTTGTAGTTCACCCATGCAAAATTTGCTGTGACCCATAGGTGAAATCACATCTATCAACACCCATACATTTTAGCTGTTTCACCTTAATGCACCTCCTGAACACACCTCCAAAAATAAACTTTATAACATGCTACTAGCATTAATGTTGTTCAATGTTTACAGGCAAGGATATTATTACTTCTTCCTTTTCTGTGGAGCTCAACCCAAGACAGTTTCTAAGTGGTTCCCCCCTCCACATTATCAGTCCCTTTTTTGGGCACCACTTGTAGCTGTCCAGTGACCATGGATTAACTGAGTTCATATGAAAGTGAGACTGGAAATGTAAAGGAGAGGGGTATGTGCAAGAAAAGAATGAAGGCAAGACAAGTCTCTGATCAAGGCACAAATTTTATATTCAGCATTGTGTTTACATAGGGGAAGCCCACCAAAACCATCCTTTGTTTCAGCTGGATAATGTTACAAAGCAAGCTGAGCTGGCAGTCTCTTCTTCTATGTTCTTGAAGGAAGTTACAAGTGTGCACAAAGTTGTTCACTTCACCTAGGTGTTAAGGTCCTGTAGGAAGCTGTGAGTATAAACAAAGCAGATCACTTCACCTAGATGTCAAGTTCAAGTGTGGCAAGCATGGTCTATTCAGTCTGCTCAAGACTGGGAAAGGCATACTAGCATCAAGGTTTGTGGATGTACAAGGGTGAATTTTCTCACAATATATGAATGACATCAATATAACATATCTTAGAAGACTTCAAAACATGACCTCTGGCACCAGTATTGACCATAAACTTCAAAATATACTCTGGTGGCCAATGGGCTCCTTGATATTAACAATTCCTTCAGAAGCAACATGGACCATGTGTATCAACCTGTAATTTGTTGGCAGTATGAATGATAACATCAACATAATTTCTTACAGCAGTTTGGATTGTGTGATATTTGTATGGTTTCCAGTGGCAGGAGGGAACACTAACAACAAAGATGCCTGTGGCAGCATGAATCTTGGATTAGACCATCTTATATATTGCCAAGTATGTCAGTGGCATCAGCATACAGAGAGTGTAAGATTATTGTCATCAATCTCTTCTTGAGTCAGAGGATGGATCACTAACATAAATACCACTTTGGGTGGTATTTTACATGATATAATAAGTGATGTTGTCTAGCAATGGATGTAAGTGTGCATCAGGGACTTCACCATAGTTTACTCTGGTAGGTAGAATCACAAAAGCAATGAAGGACTTCATCTTATTTGCAAGTGACAACAAGTAGCACTGACATGAACTTTGCTTCCACTAGTAGATAAGATCACTAATATAATCACCCTGGTCTAAAGTGGGACCAGAGATAATTAAAATCCTGCAGGCTGCGGCAGCATGGATTGGGAATATACCATAATGTTTCTTACCATGGAGTTATCATTGACATTATAGTTTCACTGAAATATCAGGTCATGGACTGAAACATCTTCTCTAGTTGCAGGATGGATCCTCAACATCAAAATAGTTGCAGTTGGCAGGTATCTGTAAGGTTGCAATATTTACATCAATAACCATTATGGTGGTAGTTATGATCTTACACATGACATGGTCTACAGATGGGCTACATTCATACATTATGAACATCACCATAATTTCCTTTGCAGGTAGGACCTCAGTAGGAATAATGGACACCATGATTGTTTCTGGTGGGCCCAAGGCAGCAATGATCTTGGATACACTATGGTGTTTGCTTCCCGGAAGTATCAGTCACTTGGATGCAGTTTTAAAGGACAGGTCCATGGAACAAAATCCTCTTCTCTAATGGCAGGATGGAATCCTGAAATCAAAAAGTGTACAGCAGGCAGCACATATTTCATATATAACAAGATCTCAGATGGCAAAAAAATAGATTGCTGACAGCAATATAGATTCTGGTGGCACTTGGAATCATTCAGATTAACATGGTCCCTTGTGTCACAATGATCACTGACAGACATTATGCCTGCTAGTGGCATCAAGGTTAATGAACATACAATGGTGTCTGTTGCTACAATGCATCAGTGACCTCAATGTATCACATAAAGTTTAACTCAACATAAACTTAGTTACCAGTATTGACCATGAGTGTCAACCTAGACTCTGGTAGCCACAGGGTTCCTTGACATTAACAATATTTTCAGAAGCAGCAAAGGTATATGTTTCAATATAGCTGTTGGTGTCATCATTGGTGATGGACATCAACATAGTTTCTGGGAGCACTTTGAATTATTGATATTAACATGATACACATTTGCACCAGAGATAACTGAAATTAAGTTTGCTGTGGCAGCATTGATATTGGTCTTATAATAGACATTCATAGTACAACAGAGAATAATATCATAAACATCCCCATTGTCAGGAAGGATCATTTACATTAATAGTTATTCTGGTTGCAGTGAGGATCTTATATCTAATGCAGTCCACAACAGGGCTACGTGCTTGCATCACGGACATTTCATAGATATTGCTTACACTTCTCATAAACAACACGATCTCATTGGGCAGAAGAATGAATAACAGATATCAGTATAGATTCCATTGGCAATTGGAGACTCTCATTTTTATGTTGCTCCAGTAGACATCAGCGATCTCTGAAATCACAGCAGTTGGATGCCTGTAGTATCATGGACTGACAATGGTGCGTTTTGTTACTATATATGTGATGTCTATAAGAAATATGAGATGGAACACAACATGACCTCTGGGACCAGTATGACTTACAGCTTCATCTTATGTTCTGCTGGCCTCAGGGAACTTGGATATTAATAGTCTCATCAGAAGTATCATGGACTACGGGTACATACAGGACTACTAGAGGCAACATGATGATGGATATAATCGAAGTTTCTGCAGGTGTACTGCAACTAATGACATTAATGTAGTCCTCAGTGGTATCAGTAACCATTGCCAACAAGCTGGTCAAGAACATCATGTACCTTGGGCAGTACCATGGTGTTTATTGCTACTTATATATCAATGGAATCAGCATAGTTTAAAGGGGCAGAATAAATTGTGATCATAAACCTCTTTTAAAGTGGCAGGATTGATCGTTGACAGGATAATTCTGGGGCAATAACAAACAGGTACATTACATGGAGGATAGGAGACTCAAAATACATACATCAGGGACATCAACAGAATTTCCTGTGGCAGATAGGATCTCAGACATTACTCAGATCTACTGTGTCAGCTCACAACACTTACCTCACCATGACCTCCATCATCACACAAACCTTGGAATTCAGCAGGTCTGAAGGAGGAACAGAGATCACAGACAGCACCAGGATCTCCATCAGCAATAGGAGCAATGGAGTCCATCATGATTGCTGGTCACTGAATGCATCACTGACATCAACATATCTTCATGATGCAGTAATGGTCACAGTTATCAACTCATCTCCAGAAGCAGCAAACAACATTTACGTCATTATGTACCTAGAGAGTAGTACTTATCATGGAGTTTTCAGTAGATTATTCTGGTTGTTTGTCAAAGACATCATGCAGCTTTTAAATGAACACACAGACTATGAATGTCAACATGGTTACCAGTGACAGAATAGAACAGCAATATCAATATGTTTCCCTTGGTAGTTGGGGTCACAGATTTCATCAGTCTAGTCCAAAGTGGGAGCAGGGATAACTCCTTATCTGTTTGTCTATGGCAGCACCGATCTGTGGTTTAACATGGTGTGTGTTGCCAGGAAGTACTAGGGACATCAAAATTGTTTCAGAGGGAAAGTATGACCATGCAGAAAATATGCTTTTCTAGTTGTTGGATGTATCCTTACATTAAATTGCTTAAGAATGGCAAGATAATTCTTAGGTTTTTTACAGAAACATAGGTAATAGACATCAATAGTGAGTCCATTATCAGTTAGTGAAAGCCATATTAATGTGGTCACAAGAGTGAGCAGGGATCACTGACATATTGGCTTCTAGAGGCCTCAACTATCATGGACACACAGTGGTATCTGATTATATATATGTGTGTGTATATATATATACATATTCAAAACATGTAAGTCAATATGACCCAAGAGAGCACTATGGACTGAGCTTCAGTGTAGTTTCTGATGGTCTCAGGAGTTCTATACATTCAGTGTCTTCATGATCAAAATGCCTATGAATTATAACATGACTACTAAAGGGTACATGTAGGATTCACATCATCCATATTTCTATATTACCTTTGCATTAGTGACATTAACATGGTTCACAGTGCCAGATGGGATTTCTAATAAAAAGGTTGCTTTCAGAAAAAATGATTTAGGGCATTACCATGTGGTCTGTTGCCAGATCAGGGTCTCAGGGTGCCAGATATCAGGGACCTCACCATTGACTCAGAGGGCAGAAAAGATAATTGATATTACTAACTATTCTGGTGATAGTAAGAAAATCGTACATTTCATTCATGACAGCAGGTGCTGCATCTATTCATCAGGGATATCAACAGAATTTCCTGTGGCAGGTAGGATCACAGACATCCATCTGATGCCCAGTGCCACATAAGAACACTTACCTCAATTTGTCCTCAAGTATCAGTACTGTTGGGAGCCATAATGGGACAAGCTAATAATTAGCAGGTGATCATCCTGAAATGCTCGCCTCGGATTATAATCTGTGACAAGTGTAGCCCATTAGCAAGGCTGGGGCTGGACATATTTTAGGAAAAATCCATGCTATTAATATGCTTTACCTATTGTTATTATTATTATTATCAAACATATGTAACAATCACTAAGCAATAGCACACCCTTTGGAGCAGATCTCTGCAGACCCACGAAGATGTACTGTCTCTTAGTGATTATAGACAAATAGATGACTTCTTAAGTCTTAATGATAATCCTATAAGGATTCCTAAAATTATATCAATGATTATTTAGCTCTTTTATAGTGGGACTGGTATTAAGTCCATTTCTGACAATCAATAATGCTATGAGAACTCTGCCAGTCTCCTAAGTGTCATCAATTAACAGCCTTGAGATAGAAACTAGACTTTCTCCTGCTCAGAGCACATTCCAATGTGGTTGTAAAACGATTAACCAAGGGTCACAAAAAGGGAACTCAGGATTTATTATAGGTGCTAGGACAGAAGAGAAAATATTGCCTGGTTTATCTATACAAAACTTCACTAATTTCTTAAGTTATAGCGTTAAATCTTTGATGAACCTGTGGAGCTAGACATAGATGTTTAGTCAGATAATTACTCATAATGGATATGCATGGAAACATTTTCTGTTGTAAACTTCTATTTCAATTTATGATTTGAATTTTGGTGTGAACTTGTGATGAACTTTGTAACATGTGATCATATAGTCTGAATGATGTATAAGACAAAGAAATGTTCATTAGCGGCTCCCTTTTCCTCTTTTCTTCTCTACTTTTCTCTCTGCTCCTCTCTTCTCTCCCTCTTCTGTCTTTCCTGCTTAGAATCTCTCCATTTAGGACCTTTCCACTTTTTCTCTTAGATAGCTTTCATAGGAAACTTTTTACACTTAGTAATAAACTGTGATAACTTCTTTAAGTGTCTTTTTTCTTCCTCTGAACTCAAACTAACAGACCTAAGTTAGAGCCTGGTAGTGCCTGCACATTGAGAACAAAGGTCATTTGAGTATTCCTCTGCTCTCCCTGGCTGAGGTGTAAAGTGCCAGAAACAGTTCAGCAGTTTCTGGACTGAGGATACTGGAGGGCATGCCAGCTACAAGAGCCTAACCCTAGGTCTTGCCCCTGCCTATGCTCTTACCATCCCCCTGGGTTGCATCAAGAAGAACTGACAGGAGGAGCAGAAAGAAGATCACCTTCTCCTCCCACCAAGCTGGGCCAGTTTCCCGACACAGTATGGATGTTGGAATTCAGCATGATCTCTAGAAGCAGCATAGATCATTGACATCACCATCAGCAATAGGAACAATATACTCCTTTATGATCCGTGATTACAGCACTGACATCAACATAGCTTCAGGTTGATGATAGATAGGATCAATGACACTGACATGTCTACAGTAGCAGCACACAGCCCTTATTTCATTATGATCTTAGGCACCAGTACTGTCAATGAACTTCACAACAGATTTTTCTGGTTGAGTTATCACAACATAATGACTGCTTCAAAGACACCGACTGTTGATTTCAACATGGTTACCAGAGGCAGCATGGATGAATGACATCATATATTCCCCTTGTAAGTTGGGATCACTGATATCATCAATTTGTTCCAAAGTGGTAGTAGAGATCACTCACTGCCTGGTTGGCTATTGGAGTAGAAATCTGATATATAGCATGATATCCTTACCAGGGATATGAAGATAGTTTCAGAGGGTGGGTATGACATTTAAAGAAATTTCACTAGTGGCAATTTTAATCATGATATAAAAGTGATAAGAGCCAGCAGGATATTTAACATAAGTTCAGTAGAAGCATGGATGAATGACATCAGTAATGATTCCATTGGCATTTGGAGACAGTGATATTAATGTGTCCCAATGGGCAACAAGTATCACTATCATGGCTGCTGGAGGCATGAAGTATATATGACAAACAATGATGTCTGTTGCCACATATATATGTGACCTCAACATAATATATCTCAGAAATATAATTAAAAATTACCTGAGGTAGAAGTATTAGTATAATACTTCACGTAAGACTTTGGTATCTACTGGGATCCTTGACATAAACAATACTCAAGAAGCATCTGGACTATGACTTTAGACATGGCTACTGGAGACAGCATGGATGATTAACATCATCACATTTTCAGCAGGCATTTGGTAAAACTGACATTAACATGGTAACCAGGGGCAGCTGTGATCACAGACAGCCAGGTTGCCAATGGCTGCATGGAAATTGGTAATACCATAGTGTGCTGTTGCTAGGTATATATCAGTGACATCATCACCGATTCACAGGGAAGAATGAATTATGTTCATAATTGTCTTCTCCATTTGAAGGATAGGTCACTGACATCACTGCCACTTTAGGTGGGAATAAAGTATATGTACATTACATGGTCAACATCAGGACTGCTTTCATATATCAGTGGCATCAACAGGGTTTCTAGTGTCAGTTAGGATCTCAGACATCAGTCTGATCTCCATTGCTAAGAACAATTACCTCAATAGGATCTAATACTTCATTATGAATCTTTGAATTCATTAGGTTATCAAGAAACAACACAGATCATAACCATCACCAGGGTCTTCATTATCAAAGGAAGAACAGGACTCCATCCCATCATGATTGCTGGTTACAGCTTCAGCACTGACATCAAAATAGCTTAAAGTTTCTAGCAGGATCACAGGCATCAATATTTATTACATGTGGCTAGACACAGGTATGAGGATATCTTCTGATTTTCCTGTTGCAGGTAGGTTTCAAATATCAATATGATCTCCAGTACCAGCTAAGAATATTTACCTCAAAATGAACTAGGTCATCAGTGTGGATCTTGGGCTACATCATATTCTCAAGCAGTAACACAATTCATAGCCATCACCAGGGTTTCCATTAGCAATAGGAATAATGGATTCCATCATGATTGCTGGTCATTCATCACTGGTATCAACATAGTTTCTTATTACAGGTAGGAACATACTCATCAAAATACAATGTATTTTCTCATTAGGAGCTACATCCATACATCAGGGACATAAGAATATCTTCCTGTGGAGGTAGGATCTCAGATATCAATTTTATCTCAGTGCCACATAAGATCACTTACCTCAATATGTCCTTGGGTATCAGCATATACCTTGAAATTTATCAGTTTCTCCAGAAACAACATAGTTTATATCATCACAAGGATCTCCATAAGTAATAGGAATAATGGATTCAATCATGCTTGCTGATCACATCATATCAGCAATGATATCAGCATACCTTCTGCATAGAGATATGATCATTGATATCAAAGATGACTTCTGGTTACAATACACAGCTCTTTCGTTATTATAAACCAAGCAGAAGTTCTGTCAATGATATTCACAATAGACTCTTCTGGCTGGGGGATCTCAGGTGCCATGGAGTTCTTCAAATGCAACACTTGTTGCTATCCATTGCTCCTACAAACATTGTCATGGATCCCAACATGGTTACCAGTGACATCACAAATGAGGGACATCAATATGTTTTCCTTAGTAGTTGGGAATCACTGATGTCATTAATCGGTCAAAAGTGGGAGTAGGATTCACCCCTAAACTTCTTACCTATACAATAGGGATCTTTGAATACAAAATGAGTCTGTTACCAGAAGAATCATGGACATCAAGATAATTTAAGAGGACAGGTATTACCATGAACAGAAACCTCTTCTCTAGTGACAGGATGCATTGTGACATCAAAATTGTTATAGATGGCAAGAATCTTTTCCATGAAACTGAGCAGAAGCATGGATAAAAGACATCGTATAATTGCATTGGCAACTGGAGAAACTCATATCAATGCTCTCACAGATGCAGCAGTATGACTGGCATGGGTAATAGAGGCCTGAAGTATCATGGACCTATCTGTGCCACAATTTATGTGCTCTCAACATAACATATGTCAGAAAATGTAATTTAAATGTGACCAGAGCCAGTGCTATTACTTAACTTTTTCTTAAACTCTCATGGTCTCAGGAACATAAATATTAACAATATCTTCAGAAGCCACATATACTATGGGTTTTTATCAAAGCTACTGGGGCAGGATGGTGATTCACATCATCATATTTCTGTAGCACTTTGGACTAGTGCTATTAACATGGTTGCCACTGGCATCAGGGATGACTGACAACAATGTTGCCAAAGGCTGTATGAATGATGGCTATACCATGGTGTTAAATGCCAGGTAGTATCAGTGACATCTGTGCATCAATTAAGAGGACAGAAGAAATTTGGGTCATCAACCTCTTCTCCAGTGTCAGGATTGAGAGTAGAAACCACTATCACTTCTGGGGCCAGTGGCAATTTTATATACTATATGATGATCGAGAGCAGGGACTACATGTATGTATCAGAAACATCAGCTGAATTTTATCTGGGGGTTAGAGTTCAAAGAGAAATCTGATCTTCAGTGCCATCTAAGAACACTTACCTCATCATGCCTCCAGCATTTGTAAGGCCCTTGGAATTTATCAGATTCTCAAACAGCAACAATACCATACCCATTTCCAGGATCTCCACCATCAATAGGAATAATGATTTCTGCACTGTTTTTGGTCATAGACTGCACCACTGATATCAACACAGATTCTTGTTACAAGTAGGATCATAGGCACAAAATAGATTGCATGTTTAACATCAGGGGTACCTGCATGCATCAGTATATCAGCAGAATACACTCTCACATGTTGAATCTCATTCATCAATCTGTTCTCCAGTGCTAGCTCAGAATACTTACCCCAATATGACCTTGGTTGTCAGTAAGAACCTTGGAATTCAGATGGTTCTCCAGAAGCAATACAGATCATAGCATCACCAGGATCTCCATCAGCAATATTAACAATGGACTCTATCTCTCATTTTAGGGATAATGGAATCCATCAGATTGTTGGTCACAGCTGCAGCACTATCTTCAGGATAGCATCATGTTTCAGGTAGAGTTACAGACAACTACTGCGACTCCAGTAGCAGCCTATAGCACTTGCATCATTATAAACTTAGGCAGCACTCCTGATCATGAACTTCACAAAAGACTCTTCCAGCTCAGGATTTCACATATAGGGAACTCTTACAGGACAACACTGACTTTGGTTCTCAATATGGTGACCAGTTTTCTCAAAGATGAATGGCATCAATATATATCCTTGGCATTTGGGATCACAATATCATCAATCATGGTCATAAAAGGACACTAAGTAATCACTTGTGACCTTGCTGCCTATGGCAGCATGATCTGGGATATATCGTCTTGTATTTTCCAGGAACTATCATGCACATCCACACATTTACAGATGACAAGTCCAACTTTGTACAGAAACCTCTAGTGTAGGATGCATCGTGACATCAAAATGGTAGGCTGAAGAACACATCTCATTAATTGGACTGACACAGGAATAATAGACATAAGAAAATTTCCATTGGTATTTGGAGACACTCATATTATTGTGCTCCCACATGGCAACAGGTATAAGTGGCTCATACCTTCTGGAAGCCTGGAGTCTAATAGACATACAATGCACCTGTTTCTTCTATATTTGTCATCTACATAGCTTCAGGTTCCAGATAGTTCAAAGACATCAACATAATTGCATATTCAACATCCAGGGATACATGTTGTCATTAGGAATCATCAACAGATTATCCTGTGAGAGGTAAGATCTCAGACATCAATCTGATCTCCCGTGCCAGCTTATAACACTTACTTCAGTATGAATTCAGGCATCAGTAAGGACCTTAGAATTTATCAGATTCTCAAGCAGCAATGCAGATCGTAGCCATCAACAGGTTATCCATTACAATACAAATAATGGACTGCTTCATGTTGCTTACACAGAATACCTCACTGACATCAGCATAGCTTTTTGTTACAGGTAAGATCACAGGCATCAAAATACATTGGATGACTGATACGGGGGCTACACATGTGCATCAGGAACATCAACTGAATTTCCTGTGATGGGTAAGATCTCAACCATTAATCTGTTCTCCTTGCCAGCTCAGAATACTTACCCCAAAATGTCCCTGGGTATCACTATAGACCTTGGAATTCAGCAGGTAATACAATCAAAGGCCTCCCAGGATTTCCATCAGCTATATTGACAGTGACTCCACTTATTGCTGGTCACTGCATGCAGCAATGACCTCAACATGGCTTTAGCTTGCAGGTAGGATCACTGGCATCAATGCTGTATTCAGTAGCATTGCACAGGACTTACCTCATTATGACTTTAGGGCCAGTGCTGATAATGATTTTCATTATATACTCTTCTGGCCTTGAAATCTCAGAGATCAGAGAGATCTTCTGAGACAAAACTGATAGGGATCTCATTATGGATACCAGTTGCATCATTTATAAGTAATTTCAATATGCTTTCCTTGGCTCTTGGTTTTCTGATGTTATCAACTGATCCAAGGTGGCAGGAGGGTTCACTCATAGCCTGGTTGCCTGTGGCAGTAGGGAACTTGGATATACCATGATGTCTGTTGCCAGGAATATCAGGGACATCAAGATTGTTCCAAATAGCAGGTATGAATATAGACAGAAATCTCATGTATAATGACTGTATACAACATGATACAAAAATGATTACATATGGCAGTACACTTCTCATGAATTGGGCAGAATCATTTAACTGACACCAGCAATGATTCTACTGGCAGGTGGAGATACTCATATTAATGTGATCCCATAAGGCAGCAGAGTTATGAGTATCATGGGCATACACTCTTTCTGTTGCCAGTATATATGTTACCTCAAGAAATCATATCTCAGAATGTCTAACTCAACATGACCAGAGGTAGCAGTATTGACTGTGAACTTCACTGTAGATTCTGTTGGCTTTAGGGCTCCTTGATATTAGCAATATTTTCAGAAGCAACAGGACTGTGGGTTTCAATATGGCCAATGATGGCAGCATGGATGATTGTCCTCATCATATTTTCTCCAGACACCTTGGAGAATCAGGTTCTAATAGGGAGAGAAATGAATACTGAAGAAGGAGGGAAGATGGTAAGAAGAACTAAAGATATCTAAAAAAGTCACATGAAATCACAGTACTAAGTAGCTAGATAAATACCTATACTCCCTGTAAGTTGCAAGTAAATGAACATATATAGTTTTATTAAAATTTACACTTTCATGTAGATATTAAAACCACTGTATGCACTTACTTGTGTCTCTTTTGTTTCATATTATATAGCATTGTATAAATATGTCTAATTGGCTTCAAATGATAGAATTTTATTTTTTCACTTCTAAATCTTACCCAAATATGTATGATGATTTTTCTGTGGGTGTTGATAGGTACTATATTCATTTCATCTAACTAAAAATAATATTAGAAAGTTCTCCACTATGTCCTATGACCTCCTGAGCTATGGGATTTTGGTCAAATTTGCATTATACAAAATAGCTCCTCTCCTGTGTATTGGGCCTTGAATCCAATTAGAAGCCTAACTTGTATGGATTAAAGTTACCTAGTTCCATTTTTCTTAACTGATGTGTGTTTATGTAAAAAAGTATACTCCCAGTTTTCTCCCATCTATTCTTTTCTATCCATGTAGAAGTAATATTCCTGTTATACATTATATGTTCTTTCTGTTAACACCATTAAGTCCATTGTATTATTTGCTTTACAGTGCTATGATAAAATATCATGATGAAGGCACCTTACAGAAGGAATTGTGTTTTGGCCATATGCTTTCAAATGAAAAACTCTCCACGATGGTAGTATTGTATGGCAACAAGTGTCAGGAATGAGAAGGATGCTGTGAGCTCTCTGCCTTCACAAGTACAAAGAAGGTGCCAAAACGTAAAGTCTAGCAAGGCTATATACTCTTAAAGCCTGCCTTTGGTAACATACTTCTTCTGGCATCAGTGTAAACCCCTCAAACTTCCCCAAATCCAGCACAAAAGGAGACAAAAGTGTTCAAAGTCCTGAGTCCATACAAGTCATTTCTCATTTAAAGCCACCATATTCAGGTTCTGCTGTCATTAGGTACATGGTCCTTATACCTAAAATATATAACTTTCCATTTCCCAATAGTGACCAAAAGGACATTAAACTTCCTTTGCTTGCAGTGGGCCTTTCTAAAGACCTCACCCATATGCTAGGATTTGTCTGCCTTGATCTCATACTAGCCTTGCACATATAGTTACAGTCACTATTCACTTCACATGCAGAAATGCCATATTGTTTCTGGAAAATAGACTTCCTATGTAGTCATTCACTACCTTTGATTCTTGCAATCTTTCAATTATCTGCTCCATGGTGACCTCTGAAGCTTGAGAGGAGGGATTACTGTTGTGATTTAAGTAAGAAAGGCTTTGCATAAATTTTAGAATTTGAACACTTGGTCCCAAATGTTAAGTGTTGCTTGCAGGGCTGGGATAGGGGTTAGGAAGAAGTATATCCTCACAGTCAGAAACTCAGGGCAAGTATTATCTCACTACCACCAGTTTATTCTCTCTGTCAGCACTTAGTATCCTTATCTAAACTGTACAAGCAAATATAATTATGAAGCAACCTGGTTTACCCATTGAAATATTCAACAAAGGAGATTTCAAACCAAAATAAATTAACAGAGACAAAGAAAGTTAATTCATATTCATCAAGGAAAGAGTAACCAAGGTGATCTTTTGATTCTTAGCATCTATGTCCCACTGAAAGGGTGATGACATTTGAAAATAAAATGAATAGTACTAAAGCCTAAATTATACAGATTTTTACCAGACTGTTAAAGAAGTGATAATGCCAATATTACCCAAATAAATTCACAAAATATAAACAGATAGAATATTTCCAAATTCATTTCATGAGGCCATAGTTACCTTGACACCTAAACCACAAAACGATTCAACAAAGAAAGAGTATTACAGACCAATTTCTCTCATGAACATAAATGCAAAAATAATCATAGGAATATACTCTCAAAACAAAACAAATCAACATCATGCATCATGATCAAATATGTCTATTTCCAAAGATGCAAATTGTGGTTCAAAATACAAAATCAGAAATGTAATTCACCATATAAACAAACCTAAAGAAAAAAAAAAGAAAATCATGATCAATTCATTGGATTCTGAAAAGCCTTTCACAACTATCCAAAACCTTTATAATAAAAGTCTGGAAAACATTAAGGATACAGGGCCTACCTAAACATAGTAAAAACAATATACAGAAAGTCAATAGACAAAATCAAAGTAAATGGAAAGAGTTTCAAAAAATTTTCACTTAAATAAGGAATAAGAAGAACAGTAAGTTTCTCATACTCATTCAATATATTAATTCAATATTTAGGAGGAGCAATAAGAAAACCTGAAAGGGATCAAAGGGATACAAAATGGCCTGTATATGAGTTGGTTAGTCGGGTCCTACTGACCTCAATGAGAGAAGCACTAGCCTCTCAGAGTTAAAGTGGCATGGTGGGGATTCAGGAGGAAGGGGTACTCAGAAACAAGAGATGGGAAGGATTGTGGGAGGGGTGACTGGGACGGGTTATAAAGTGAATAAGCAAAAAAATAAAATAAAAAAAAAAAAAGAAAAAAAATCAGGGAAAAAATATCTCTCAAAATAGGCACAGATAATATATAAAATATGTTTGTAAATTTGTAAGCAAACAAATGATGTTCTTGTATGACAAACCTTCAGGTCTTTGAAGAAAGAAATTGAAGGCAATATGACAAGGTAGGTCTCCTATGCGCATGGATTGGTCAGATTACATAATAAAATAGTGACATCCAAGCAAATGCAATCGACTAGGTAATACAATTACTATCAAAGTTCCAAGACAATTCTTTCAGATCTGAAAAGGGCACTACACAACTTTATAAGAAAAGTCAAAACGAATCTAAAGAATACAATAAAAATCAATGTAAAAAACACGGAGTAGCTAAAACAATCCTATACAATGAAAGGACAACTAGAATATGTTTTTCTGATTTCAAGCTATACTAAAGAGCTATAGGAACAAAAATGGCATATGTATTGGCATAAAAACAGACTGATCAATGAAATGGAATTGACATGCCGATGTAAATCCATACACATATGCAACTTAATGTTTAAGACAGGAGCCAGAAATACACGTTGGAAAAAAGAAAGCATCTTCAACAAATGGTGCTGGTCTAACTGGATGTCCGCACATAGAAGAATGCCAATTGATCCATACCTGTCACACTGGACAAAACTCAAGTCCAAGTAGATCAAATATATCCACATAAAGCAAATACACTTAACCAATCAAGAGAAAGTGAAGATTAATCTTGGATTCACTGGCACAGGGGACAACTTCCTGTCAGACCACTGATAGCAGAGGCATTAAGAACAACATTAAATACATGGGAGCTTGTGAAACAGAGAAGATTCTGCAAGGTAGAGAACACACCAAAATGGCAAAAACATTACCCACAGAAAGGGAAAAGATTTTCATCAACCCCATATCTGACTGATGGCTAATGTCCAATAAATATAAAGAACTCAAGAAAGGAAGCATCAACAAATCCAATAAAACATTAAAACTGGGTTACATAATCTCAGTAGAGAATTCTCAAGATGATTTAAATTGCTTAGAAAGGCTTAAAAGGTGCTCAACATCTCTAGCCATAAGGAGAATGCAATTTAGAACTATTTTGTGATTCCATCTTACACCTATCAGAATGCCTAATTTAAGCCTCAAGGGAAAGACACATGGTGGCAGTGATTTGAAACAAGGGGAACACTTCTCAATTGCTAGTGGAAGAGCAAATTAGTACAGCCACTATGAAAATCAACATGATGGTTCCTCAGATTATTGGAAATTGTTCTACTTCAAGGCACAGCTATATCACTCTTGAGCATATATCCAAAAGACTCTACATATTACCACAAAGGACACTTACTTAACCATCTTCATGATAGCATTACTCATAATGGCCAGAAACTGTAAACAACCTAGATGTTCCTCAACTGAAGAATGTATGAAGAATAAGTGGCACAGTTACACACTGAGAAACTACTCAGTAGTTAGAAACAATGACATCCTTAAATTTGCAGAAAAATGGATGGAACTAGAGCAGACTATACTAAATGCACAAAAATAAAGACAGATAGGAACCACAAAGACAAACATCATGTGTACTCATTTATATTTGTACATTACCTGTTAAATAAGGAAAATCATGCTATAATCCTCAGACCAGGGAACCTATGGAAAATAAGGAGGGTTCAGGGCGTGGGAGGGGGTGTTATGGATCTCCTTGTCAAAAGGAAATAAATAGATTTTGTAGAAGAATTTGAGTCAAGTGTTGATGAAAACAGAAGGAATATATCAGTGGGTGGTAAAGATGGAGGAACAGAGTACTGGGAGAGATGGCTTTTAAAAATACAAGGAAAATAAACACCATTGAAATTATTTGACAGTAATGGAGAATGGAATGTCATTAAGGTATTAAGAAAAAAAGAAGGACATTTAATACTACTCTTATACTAATAATCACTGATAAGAAAACAATTGAAAAATCGTTTATCTGAATTTAATTTTTAACAAAGACATGTATCATAAAATACCTGATTCCACAAATAAATGATAAAAAGCTTATCTTAATAAAAACAAGTAAATGTAACATATATTATTATAATCAACATATACATTAACAAAATGAAAAAACTTCACTGGGAAATAAATTACAATTGTAAATTTCTAGAAAAAATCTGAGAGAATACTGCAGTTTTCAGTGAGAAGACATCAAAATGCTTCTAATGTTTATTAAATAAAGAGGAATCTAAACTAATGGATATAGTAACTTAATTTATGGTAAGCTTTTCTCATCAGATTATAATTATGTTTAAATGTTGCCCATCAAATCACTGACCCAGAATTGTTGCTGTATAAAAGAACTTCAAGGACAAAAATAGAGAAGAGACTGATTATACATATACACATATATAATACACATATATACATTACTATATACATATAATAACATACATTACATACACATAATCTACATCACATTATATACATATACATATACATATACTATACATATAATACATATACGTATACATATATTTCACAGTACCAAGCCTCAACTACTCTTCATGATCCATTCATTCCTTCAAACCCAGTAAAACCCTGGAAGATTCTTACAGACTACCTGACTGCCTGCAGGAGGTCTGTCTCTGGAACAGAACTTCTTTGGGCTCTCATAAAACACTTCCAAAAAATTTCAGCTATATGATGTTAGTTTCTAATTCACTGGCGATTCCTTACCTCAAACTAAGTTGAGTCAGTTATTCCATTAAACTATTCTATTCTTGATTCTAAAGCCATGGCAACATGCCCAAAGCTGCCAAGTTGTATAAGTTCCTGGAATGGAACATGGCTCCTAGTTCTATGGCATTTACCCCAGCATCCTTTTCTCAATGGTTTACCCACTGCCTAAGTATTGCTGTCATGGAACTTGATCTGTAGGCTAACCTTGAACTCAGAGATCTGCTTGCTACACCCTTGATTTGTGCACCACCATGCTTAGACCTAATCTTTTCTTTACCTGTACCAAATAAAGAAAACTATTCTTTTCTTTCTCTGTTCCAGGTTGTGCATGAACTCAAAAATTACCTTGCCTCTGTCTCTTGGGATTAATGATGTATACCATCATGCCAGAACCTGAAGCTTTTCACAGCCAGTATTCTCAAGATCTCTATCCAAAGCTTCTGAACCCCATATCATGATTTGATCAAAACTTTCTGTCCTCTAGCCTCATGATCTGGATCTCTGATTTTTCTTCCATATCTGAATTTTAGTTCATTACAGATATAGTCAGTTGACAATTGACAGCAGCCTCCCCATCCATTCTTGTGCCATTTGAACCAAATCATATCTCCTTGTGTCCAAATGAAAACAAATAACCCCAGCATTATAATGCTACATAATATAAACCATCCCTATTTCAAGTGAAAATCCATAAACAGAAAGCCTAGCTGGCAAGGATACTGCCCTCAGGTCAAACCTCAGCTACTTCCATTTAATACCATAGATACTTGATTTAGCTCCATTCTATTCCTGGTATTGCTTTTGTGAACCCTATATTTAAACTCCTCCATTTTGGGCTTTTCCTTTCTCAGTTTACTCCACTTCTTCAAAATATTCCCCATAAGAGAGAACAACAGAACAATTCAAATCTAGGTTGCTTTGAGGCTCCCTTTATTAATGCTATAATCTATATCTCTTTAAATTACCCTCCAGAAAACTCTTAAGATGAGGGCACAAGAAGTCGTATTCCTCACCATAAAACCAAAAGAATTTTTTCTAAGCCTCATATTAATATTCTTCTCCCCTGAAGTCTACTGAGCCAGGCCCCCTTAGTTAAATAATCACTCTTAGCACCACTGTCTGCCCTGCTTCTTATACTTCAGCATATTAAGTCCATTTAAAACATCCAAATGGCCAAAATCTACTTTCCTACAAACAAAACCATGGACAGACCTATCACAGCAATAACCCAGTCTCTGGTAACCACTTCTATCTTAGTTAAGGATTCATCACAATGAAGAGACCCCGTGATAAGATAACACCTATTTAGGACGATAGTCAATTTGGGCTGACTTACATTTTAAAGATTCCTTCTATTATCACTATGGCAGGAATTCAGACAGCCTTTAGGAAGACATGGTGCTTAAGGTGCCAAGGAAGGCAGGATATTCCCTTCCACAGGCAACCAGGAAGATGGTTTAAACCAAGCTGACCAGACCTGAAATTTTCATGAAACCTCAAAGCCACACCTCCATTGTGACACACTTCCTATGACAAAGCAACGCCTTCCTCAACAAGGCCACATATCTGATTAGTGTCAAATTCCTGAAGGCTAATCATAGTGAAACAATCACATCCACTCCCTGGCACTATTTGGCTTATGCAAACAAATGAGAGTATGGGGGCTATACCAAGCCAAATCACCTTAGAAACTATCCAATGCCAAAGTTCCCATAGTCTAGTCCAGACTCAACAAAGTTTAAACGACCTAAGTGTCTTTTGATGTTCCTGACATCTCTAAAATTCATTCCAGAATAAAATAAAAACTTACCATAAGATCACATTATACAACATCATAGGGTATATATAAACATTAAAAACAAAATTCACAGTGATGATACTGCCTCAAATGAAGATCAAAAACCAACTGCAAAAGCTTCAAATTCACATACACGTTTTTGATGTCCAACTCTTTTCAGATTTGTAAACTATAATCCACTTGTGCTGTATAAAAGAAACTATCATTTTCTCTTGTTATTGTCCCACTCCCTGTTTGCAGCTTTCCTCAATAGGCATCCCACAGGGTTCACACATGTTCTTCTGGGTCTCTTCAAAATATCTTGGGTTACCCTACAGCTCTAGATTCTGTGTAACCCTAGGCTCTGGCTAATGGTACTCCACTGATGCTGCTCTTCCTTGTGATCATCCCATGTTACTGGCCTCTCAATACATGGGGCTCTTCTGCTTCAACCAGACAGTACATTCACCATGAGCCTTCAATAGGCTATTTTTAAGGTACCAATTTTCAGCTTCATTGTACAACTCCTTCAGTCTATGAACTTCAACAGCCACTGAGGCAGCAGCTTTTCCAGTGGCTTTACCTAGCCTCTCACAGTACCATGCCTCAACTGCTCTTCATGATCCCTTCTTTCCTTCAAAACCAGTACAACCTGGAAGATTCTTACAAATGACCTGGCTGCCTGCAGGTATCTATCTCTTGAACACAACTTCTTTGGGCTCTCATAAAATATTTCTAAAAAAAATCACCTCAGTCATGCTAGTCTCTTCTTAATCACTGGCAATCTTAGCTCCAGCTAACTTGAATCAGTTGTCCCAGTAACCTGTTCTAGTTTTGCTTCTAAAGCCATAGCAACATGCCCAAAGCTGCCAAGTTCTATCAGTTGCTGGGGATGGAACATGGCCCCTAGTTCAATGGCATTTACTCCAGCTTCCGCTTCTCAAAGGTTTTCTCACTACCTATGATTGGCTGTCATGGAACTGGCTCTGTAGGCTGACATTGAATTCAGGGATCTGCTTGCTACTTACACTTGAGTTGTGTACAACCATGCCTGGACCTAAACTTTTCTTTACCTGTGCCAAGTAAATTAAACTTTTCTTTTGGATATTTAACCACCATCATGTCTCTTTATGTGCAAATGAAAAACATAACTATGTCATTATAATACCTACATAATATAACTGTCCCTTGTTCAAATATAAATCCATAAACTGAAAGCTTAGCTAGGGAGGGTATTGCCGGCATATATCACAACTCAGTTAATTCCATTTAATATCTATGAGTCCTGGATTTAGCTACTTTCTACTTCCTGGTGTACCTCTTTATGAAACCTATAGTTGAACCCCTACATTTTGGACTTTTCCTTTCTCAGTTTCCTACACTATTTCAGAATGTTATCCATAAGGGTGAACTACTGAATAAAGTCTAATCTTGGTGGCTTTGTGGCTTCCTTTCTAAATGCTATTAACCTATATCTCTTTAGGTTAACCTCAGGCAAACTCTTAAGACAAGGGCAAAAGGGAGCCCTATTCCTCACCAAAATACCAAAAGTATGGTTTCTGACCCTCATACTAATATTCTTCTCCCCTGAAATCTATTGAGCCAGGCCACCATAGTTAAAATCACACTCAGGCTCACTGTCATCCATGCTTCTAATTTTTCAGCATATTAAAATCTATTTAAAGCATCCCACTGCTCTCCAAACTGTCAAAATCTACATTCTCACAAACAAAAACAAGGACAGAACTATCACAGCAATAACCCAGTGTCTTTTACCAACTTCTGTCTTAGCTAAGGATTCATCACAATGAAGAGACTCTATGATTGAGACAACACCTATGTAGGATGATAACTAATTCTGGCTTACTTACAGTTTTAGAGCTTCCTTCTATTATTACCATGGCAGCAATTGTGACAGCATTTAAGAAGATATTGTGCTGAAAGAGCCAATGAAGGCATTATACTCTGTACCACAGGCAGCCAATAGGATGGTGTAGACACACTGGCCAGATTGGGGAATTTCTTGAAACCTCAAATCCCCAACAACACTGTGATAAACCTCCTCTCATAAAGCTATATCTTCCTCAATAAGGACACATGTCTTATTAGTGCCAAATTCCTGTGGGCTAAACATATTCAAACAATTACCACCACTCCCTCTACATAGGCTTTTGCAAACAAATGGGGGTTTGTGTGCTATACCTGGCAAAAGCATCATACAAAGTATCAATTCCAAAAGTCCCCATATTCTAGAACAGACTCAACAACGTTTAAATGTCCTAAGTGTTTTTTGATGTTCAGGAACGCATCTAAAATGCTGTCCTGCATAAAATAATACTAAACATAAGGTCACATACCTAAGACATCATAGGGTATATATTAACTTTAAAAAACTTCACAGTGATGATATGCATCTAATCAATACCAAAAACCAAGTGGAAAAACTCCAAACTCTGCATCCACATGTATGATGTCCATCTCTTTTCAGATTTGTAAACTATAATCAACTTGTGCTCTATAAAAGAAGCTATTCTTTCCCTTTGCTGGTTATACTCACTGTTAGGAGCTTTCCTCAATATGCATCCTCTGAGGTTCACACGTTCTTCTCATTTCTTCTAAAGGCTTGGGTTACCCTACAACTCTATACTCTGTATCACCCTAGGCTCTGGCTAATTCTACTTCTCTGCTCCTCCTGTTTCTGATGGTAATCTCTCATACTGGCATCTCAAATACACTGGGCTCTTACATGTCAACTAGGTGACACATTCACCATTAGTTTTTCATAGGCTGTCTTCCTGGTGAAAATCCTCAACTTCATTGTAAACCACTTTATTCTAGGTACTCAGCAGCCACCAATGCTGCACCTTCTCCGACTGCCTTCCCTAGCTCTCTGTGCCATGTCTCAACTTCTCACTATGGCCCCTTTTTCTGTCAAAGCCAGTACAAACTAGGAGATTCTTACATATCACCTGACTTTCAGCAGTAGGTCTATCTCTGGTAAATGGCTATTTCATACTCTAGGAAAACACTTCCCAGATAACATAACCTCAGTGATGCTGGCACTATTTTTTTTTTATATCCCTGGCAATTTTTTAATTCACGTAACCAGTATCATGTCCCAAATTGTCAAGATCTCCTGTTTTCTGTGCTGGCACATGGCCCGTAGTTTAATAAAAGACCAGTTTCATGTTTTCAACACTTTCTGAACTACCTATGTGTGACTGTCTTGGAATCTGCTCTCTAGAACATATTGAACTCAGAGATCTGTATGCCTCTCACCCTGAGTGATGGGTCTCAAATTCTGTACTACAGTGCCTTGACGAAGCTTTTCTTTACCTGGAACTTGCTCTCGTATTAGCATGGCCTGGAAATCAGATATAGCCTTGCCTGTGTCTCCTTGCATTGAAGCTTTTCATGGCCAGTATGCTTCAAGATCTGGATCAAAAGCTTGTGTCATCACACATCAAGTTTTGGAACAAAAGGCTGTGTTTTCTAGTCACAGGATCTGGATCACAGGTGTGCCCTCCATTTCTGGATTATAGTTAATTAAAAGATGTAGTCAAGTTGACCTATAAGAATAGCCATCACAATGTATCCATTGTCAGTTTGACACACCACCATATTTCCTTGTCCAAATGAAAACAATACCCAGATCATTATAATGTGTAACATGATATAACTATCCCTAGGTCAGCTGTGAAAACATAATAATAGCTTATCTAGATGAGATCTTGTAGCAACATCACCTCTGCCTTAAATCCACTTAATATCCTTGAACAGAAGATTTGTCTCCATTCCATCTCCTGGTGCCCCTTTTATCTTTGAACAACACATTTTGTATTGTTACATTCTCAGTTCCATATTCTTGCTCAAAATACTCCCAAGCAGAGTAAACTAAGGTCAAAATAGAAACTAGGTAACTTTGCAACTTGCTTTTTTAAATGAAACTACTCAAAGCTCTGCACATTAGCCTCAGGCAGAATCTTATGCCAAGGGCAAAAAGGAGCCCTTGCTTCACCAAAATAAGATCCATATTAAAATTGTCTCCTTTGAAGTTTCTTGAGACAACCGCCAATGTTCAAATTACTCTCAGCACCAGTACCTCCATCATTCTACTAGTTTGGCCCATTAAACTCCACCTAAATTATACAACTGTTTTCCTAAAATCAAAAATCTATATTTCTTCAAATCAAATCATGCTCAGACCTACCAGAGCAATACCTTGTCCCTCCTGGCCACTTTTGCCTTAGTTAAGATTTTCATTGTAGTGTAGACACTCCATCACTAAGAAAACTTCACACAGGAAGACATTGAATAAGTGCTAGCTTACAGTTTGAAAGCTTCCTTCTGTTATCATCACGGCAGGAAATTGGCAGCCATGGATCAAGGAATCCATGATGTGATGAGCCAGGGTTCTGCATCTTGATCCAAAGGCAGGCAAGAGACTCTTTCATAGGCAGACAGCCTTAAGAATTAGATGAGACCTCAAATTCCTGCTTCCATTGTACACAGAGTGCATACTTCTTCTCATAAGGCTATGCCATTTCCAATATGACCACACATCTTAATAGTACCACCTCCCATGTGTCAAGTATATTCATTCCACAACTCTATGGTTTCTAATTGTCTTCTTTTAACTCTTGAATCTACTGTCTTCCCACATCTCCTTCTCTTAAGAGAAATAACCAATAAATTAAAACTTATATGTCCAAGGTTCTGCTATTCAAGAATCACATTGAGGAACACTTCTATACTATGTCTAAAGTCCATAGGACAACATCAATCTAGTATAATTACTACAACCACAGTGTGAAAAAGTGCCAGTTTCCCTAATTTTACTTGTTAATTCTGTCTACATTAGTGTCTTTGATGTTCATGAACGCCCTAAAATGCTGTCCTGCATAAAATAATAGCTAAACATAAGGTCACATACCTATGACATTATAGGGTATATATTAGCATTTAAAAACTTCACAGTGATGATACTGCACCTAATCAATACCAAAACCAAGTTGGAAAACTCCAAACTCTGCATCCACATGTATGATGTCCATCTCTTTTCAGATTTGTAAACTATAATTAACTTGTGCTCTATAAAAGAAGCTATGCTCTTTCCCTTTTGCTGGTTATACTCACTGTTAGGAGCTTTCCTCAATATGCATCCTCTGGGGTTCACACATTCTTCTCATTTCTTCTAAAGAGCTTGGGTTACACCTACAACTCTATACTCTGTATCACCCTAGGCTCTGGCTAATTCTACTTCTCTGTTCCTCCTGTTTCTGATGGTAATCTCTCATACTGGCATCTCAAATACACTGGGCTCTTACATGTCAACTAGATGACACATTCACCATTAGCTTTTCATAGGCTATCTTCCTGGTGAAAATCCTCAACTTCATTGTATAACCACTTTATTCTAGGTACTCAATAGCCACCAATGCTGCACCTTCTCCGAATTCCTTCCCTAGCCTCTCTGTGCCATGTCTCAACTGCTCACTATGGCCCCTTCATTCTGTCAAAGCCAGTACAAACTAGGAGATTCTTACATATCACCTGACTTTCAGCAGTAGGTCTATCTCTGGTAAACGGCTATTTCATACTCTAGGAAAACACTTCCCAGATAACTTAAACTCAGTGATGCTGGCACTTTTTTTTTTTTTTTTTAATCCCTGGCAATTTCTTAATTTCACGTAACCAGTATCATGTCCCAAATTGCCAAGATCTCCTGTTTTCTGTGCAGGCACAAGGCCCGCTAGTTCAATAAAAAACCAGTTTCATGTTTTCAATACTTTCTGAACTACCTATGTGTGACTGTGTTGGAATCTGCTCTCTAGAACAATATTGAACTCAGAGATCTGTATGCCTCTCAACCTGAGTGATGGGTCTCAAATTCTGTACTGCAGGGCCTTGAGGTAAGCTTTTCTTTACCTGGAACTTGCTCTCGTATTAGCGTGGCCTGGAAATCAGATATAGCCTTGCCTGTGTCTCCTTGCATTGAAGCTTTTCATGGCCAGTATGCTTCAAGATCTGGATCAAAAGCTTGTGTCATCACACATCAAGTTTTGGAAAAAAAGGCTGTGTTTTCTAGTCACAGGATCTGGATCACAGGTGTGCCCTCCATTTCTGGATTATAGTTAATTAAAGATGTAGTCAAGTTGACCTATAAGAATAGCCATCACAATGTATCCATTGTCAGTTTGACACACCACCATATTTCCTTGTCCAAATGAAAACAATACCCAGATCATGATAATGTGTAACATGATATAACTATCCCTAGGTCAGCTGTGAAAACATGAATAATAGGCTTATCTAGATGAGATCTTGTAGCAACATCACCTCTGCCTTAAATCCACTTAATATCCTTGAACAGAAGATTTGTCTCCATTCCATCTCCTGGTTCCCCTTTTATCTTTGAACAACACATTTTGTATTGTTACATTCTCAGTTCCATATTCTTGCTCAAAATACTCCCAAGCAGAGTAAACTAAGGTCAAAATAGAAACTAGGTAACTTTGCAACTTGCTTTTTTAAATGAAACTACTACAAAGGTCTGCACCTTAGCCTCAGGGAGAATCTTATGCCAAGGGCAAAAAGGAGTCCCTTGCTTCACCAAAATAAGCTCCATATTAAAATTCTCTCCTTTGAAGTTTCTTGAGACAACCTGCCAATGTTCAAATTACTCTCAGCACCAGTACCTCCCATCATTCTACTAGTTTGGCCCATTAAACTCCACCTAAATTATACAACTCTTTTCCTAATATCAAAAATCTATATTTCTTCAAATCAAATCATGCTCAGACCTACCAGAGCAATACCCTGTCCCTCCTGGCCACTTTTGCCTTAGTTAAATTTTCATTGTAGTGTAGACACTCCATCACTAAGAAAACTTTACACAGGAAGACATTGAATAAATGCTAGCTTACAGTTTGAAAGCTTCCTTCTGTTATCATCATGGCAGGAAATGTGGCAGCCATGGATCAAGGAAGCCATGATGCTAGATGAGCCATGGGTTCTGCATCTTGACCCAAAGGCAGGCAAGAGACTCTTTCATAGGCAGACAGCCTTAAGAATTAGATGAGACCTCAAATTCCTGCTTCCATTGTAACACAGAGTGACATACTTCTTCTCATAAGGCTATGCCATTTCCAATATGACCACACATCTTAATAGTACCACCTTCCCATGTGTCAAGTATATTCATTCCAAAACTCTATGGTTTCTAATTGACTTCTTTTAACTCTTGAATCTACTGTCTTCCCACATCTCCTTCTCTTAAGAGAAATAATCAATAAATTAAAACTTATATGTCCAAGGTTCTGCTATTCAAGAATCACATCATAGGAACACTTCTATACTATGTCTAAAGTCCATAGGACTACATCAATCTAGTATAATTACTACAACCACAGTGTTGAAAAAGTGCCAGTTTCCCTAATTTTACTTGTTAATTCTGTCTACATTAGGGTTTTACTGCTGTGAACAGACACAGTGACCAAGTCTAATTTTATTTTTATTTATTTATTTATTTATTTATTTATTTATTTTTAAATTGTAATAAAATTTTTACTTGTCTACATTCTTAGAGTTACATTTGTCTGTGCATTTATTTACATGCCTTTTTGCACAGATGAAACATTCAGAAATTTTCAAGCCATAATGTGGTCCTTAGTATTACCTCAGACATTTTGAATACATAATATTTATTTTATAAATAAAATTGCTATTCAGAAAATATTCTTTTTCAAATTTATTTTAATTGTATTGTTTAGCTTTTGTCATATTATTCAAATACTTTAATAAAACACTTTCTGAGAAAAAACATTTAGTTACAAATCATCTATTTACCTATTATCTATCTACCTATTCTCTATCTATCTTCCAATCTATCTGTCATCTATCCATATCTGTCAATTGAGAATTTTTGTATGTATATTCATGAGGGATACTGGACTATAACTTATATATTTTTGTTGGGTTTACACTTGACTTCACTATTTCAATATTATTTGCTTTGTGAAGGAGCTTATTGTGGTTCTGAATTTTTTAAACATAACTCAAAAAGTATTGCTTGTTTGAAGGCTCTATAGAATTCTTGTATAAGTATATCTGACCCTTGGTATTTTGCTTGTTTGTTTCTTTTCATTTTATTCTGTTTGAATGCTTTTTAAATTTTCTTGATTTGCTGAAAATAAAAATTAAAAAAAAAAAAAAAAAGAAAAAAGAGAATATAGAAGTATAGGACCAAAGGAGGTATGTAACCTCCCTGAGTTTATTGGGGTTACTCTAACCTATACTACCTGTGAGTATAATCTCCTAGGGCAGCTAATATGTCCTAAGAGAAATATATAATATGTGAAAGCTCATGTCTTCAGTGCGTCTCCTTCCTTTTTTATACAGAGTTCTCAAATTCGATTTCTTCTATTGGTTTAAGCCAGTAAAGCATTTGATATCTTTTATGGCTCTGTTATCAAGGCTTTTTCAGCCTATATTAAGATATGAAAAAGAGAAAACCTAGTTTTACGTGAATTCCTGCCACAAATAAAATTATTTGTCAGTAATTATGTATATTAATTAATTGTCATTAATGAATGATAATGATCAAATGGAGCTTCTAAAAAGATTTGTATGATATAGATAAATACAGAGAGAAGAGGATACCCACCCTGATTAGAGAAATGTTTGTGTATTATGTTTCATTTTTCTTAGTAATTCCACAATTTTATTTGTGTTGTTTTAGATTCAAAACACTAGAAAAGTTTAAATAAAGTTTTGGCAGATGAGTAGGAAAAAAAAATAGAATACAAAAATATAGGGAAGTGCTTCATTTGTTGGTTCTTGTTTTTATGCCAGTTTCTGAAGGCTCTCTATGGAACACAGATTTTGGAAGAAATTCAGTGTTAAAAGAACATTTATATAATTTACCACTAAACTAATAGAGATGGCTCTTGATACTTTAAAGTACAATGAGATAAATAAATGAAGGGTAAATACAAGTCTAATTTTATAAAGACTACATCTAACTGGGGCTGGTTTCCAGGTTCAGAAATTCAGTCCATTATCCTCAAGATGGGAGCATGGCAGTCCCCAGGCAAATGTAGATTTGGAGCAACTGATAGTTCTACATCTTCATCCAAAGGCAGACAGGAGAAGACATACTTCCAGGAAGCCAGAAAGAAGGTCTCAAAGACCATCTCCACAGTGACACACTACTTCCAACAAGGCCACACCTCCTAATAGTGCCACTCACTAGGCTAAACATATTTAAACCACCACATTCCTCTCACTTGCCTCCATAAGCTTTTTCAAACACAAACCTATGGGGGCTACACATATCCATAGCATAATAAATATAGAGTCAGCCTAATTTCCATAGTCTCCATAGAATATAGCAGTCTCAAAAAGTTAAAAGACCATAGTTCAAAGTCTGTTTTG
The DNA here is from genome assembly GCA_021653895.1 of Mastomys natalensis. Lineage (NCBI taxonomy): Eukaryota > Metazoa > Chordata > Mammalia > Rodentia > Muridae > Mastomys > Mastomys natalensis. The sequence continues at coordinate 25,873 of JAJTUV010003063.1, read as the reverse complement.
AATTCGCCAGCAGGCATCAATAATTTTACTCCAAAGCAACATGGGTTATTAAATAAAAAACACCGTACTAAAGAATAAGACACTTCACCTTTAAGTTTACAATGGTTTCCAAAATAACATAACTTTGTCATTGTCCTTGGTTAACCACTTCAACCTCATGGAAAAACCCTATTGATAAAGGCCACCACACCCTTTAAGTACAGACCCTGAGAACTCCATCTAAAAGTGACTAGAAAACTGTATTCTGGCTGGCTAGCATTTATACTATCAGAACTTGTTATAAATGGTACTTGGGGAGATAAGTCTCACCCATGGTCTTACCCAGTGTTTGAAACAGCCTACTGTAACACTTCCTTTCCAGTCAAGAACTTCCCACTGTTGCTATGGTTGCACAACTATTATGAGGTAAAAATGTACTTTCTTAGTGGAATTTAGACCTTATTCACAGCAGGAAATTTAATGTTTGTTACTGACATTGTAGTTAAAGACTCATGGATGGGGAGGTCATAGGTCATAGAATAGAACATATTATAATTTTGTCCATGGCGAAGTTGTAATATTGCTTTCTATATTTATATACATACACATGGATTGCTTTCAACCTTAGTCAAAAATGCTTCTTTTGAAGTGGACAACAGTCATTAGAAATACCAACAACTTTCCAGTGTTCAGAGAATGACAGTGATAGCAAAATCCCAAATGAGACCATGATGTCACCTTTCAAAGACTCCAAATCTCAGGGAGCAGCACCAAAGAGGAGGAAGGAACAACAATATAAGGGACAGAAAATGAGGAATGCTGTGAAATGCTTTCTTCTGCATAGGAATATGGGCATTGAAATCATGAACTCACAGCAACTGTGATTATCTAGATATTTATATAAGATGGGCCAGCCAGAATTACAGACATAAATAAGGGGACGTGTTCTCCACACTCCACCTCTTAGGAGGAAAATGTGGCAGTTGGAAGCAGTTGGAGGAGAGTGTTCTAACTAATGAACATGTTTTCCATGTTCTAGTGGATAGCCTCATATCCAAACTCATATGGGCAGCATTAATTGAACTTAGAGAATTACCACATATATAAGATGATATGAAATTTGTAGGGGACACATTAGAGGGGAAATAGATGGTGATGTAGTAATGAAGCAGCAGAGAATTAATACTGTATTTCAGTGTATGGAGATATGAGAATATATTTGGGGCTTACAATTTCAGAGTGTTAAAACTTGTAACCATTAAGTCAGAGAGCATGACACATTCAAACATCCACAGAAGAGAAAATTCCCTAGTCTGTCTGGATTCCTGTTTAAACATTGACCTTTCAGTCTCTCATTGCCAATGAGCCAATGCTATGCCACATCCTTTAATTTCTGAAGATGTACACTAAATGCACTTATTTTCTTTCCTTTTTTTTTCTTTAAAGCCCATTACTTTTTGAAAACATGTGTTGTGTACCACTTCTCAAGATTAAGGCTTGGTATTTTAGTGAAAAGACTAACATATACTTATGAAAATGTGCAGATTTTATTTATGTAGATGTTCTAGTCATGACCCCATGGCGTGGGAAGGAAAAGAGTTATTTCATCATTCAGTTTATAGTTTATCATGAGGGAAGTCAGGGCAGGAAGTCTCACACTGGTTTGCTTTCCTTAGCTTGTTCACTTTGTTTTCTTATGCAAACCAGTGGTGGCACTACTCATAGTATGGTGGGCCTGATACAACCATCAGCAACCATGAAAATGTCTCAACATCTTGCCTATAGGTCAATCTGATAAAGGTAATTCTTCAACTTGGTCATTTCTTCCCAAACAAGTCGATTTTATGTCAAGTTGATCAAAAGAATTAAAACCAAGATAACAGACTAATGTGTTACACTAACTAAACTTCTAATTGCAATTTAGATATCCTGATTAAATGCTCTGCCTCTATTATGAAGAAAGAGCTCATCAAAATTCAATTTCATCTTCTTTAGACCATGCATTGTCTTCTTCAGATTGCATTCTCTTGATTCTGAAACCCAGGTTTTGTAAGTTGTAATTTGCCTTTTAAGATTTACCTTAAAAAATGTATTAGTTTGTTGAAAACAGGTATTATGTAGCACATTCAAAATTTGAAGCTTTGTATTTTATATTAAAGAATAATAACATAGAAACAGTATATGCTGTTTTCATGAACAAACTCTCTAACCCTATAGAAATATAAATCATTTGGACCAAGAAGCAGAGTACCTTGAACTGAAATATGAACATATAATAGGATATATTCAAGTTGTGGGACAGATTTCTAAATTGCGACCAGTAGTAGAAACAGTATTGGGTTAGCATCAAGTATGCAATTCCCTGAACAGATTTCTTTAGCTAAATACTTTCTGCTTACCTATGCGGAGTGTAAAAGTCAATATTTTGTTCTTCAAGAGATGCCCAGCATGTTATAGGTCCCTCAATTGCCCAAACCTCTGAGTATGAATGATGCCTTGGAAAAATTTTATGTATTATATTCCTGAACATGTGTTCATTAAGGTATTCTTTTATGTGCTATATATTCTTCATGAAGTCCAATTAACCATGCATTATGAGAGTGAACAAATATTATAAGTTATATATTGAAAGGTAAGATACCTTCGGAGAAATTAGAGACAGTAAAAGTAATTCAATAATTATTCTGTATTTTTAACGATCTGAAAGAAGTTTTACAATATATATGATATGCTTTTGTGATATGTATAAAATTAAACACTCTGAATGCTTCTGTGCCATCAAACTGTATATTTAAAAACATCTTAAACTCTTTTAAAAAGTAGCAGAATCTGTTATAATAGTAGTAACTTATTTGACCTTACAACATTCTACTATCATTATGAACTATTAGCTTTTAAAGACACATAAAATAGTGAATTAAGTGATAACTACTGCCCTTCCGGCTGCCAGGAGCCTGCTCCCATTGCTTGGGGCAAACACTTAGCTGGTCTGCTCCTGTGGAAACACCTGATCCTGAGACATCCTAGAGGACCTATTGCATTCAGAGCAGTGGGTAAGACATCTTGCCCACTACCCAGCGCCCCAGAGTTACAACTGGGAGCCAGTTGGGGGTTAAGGAACCACCAGTCACCCAAATCCCACCACTCCGGTATACCACCTCCCTGCTGCCCGCCCGGAGCCTGGTCCCTTTGCTTGGGGCAGACACTTAGCTGGTCTGACCCTGTGGAAACACCTGATCCTGAGACATCCTAGAGGACCTATTATATTCAGAGCAGAGGGTAAGACACCTTGCCCACAACCTCATGCCCAAGAGTTACAACTGGGAGCCAGGTTGGGGTTAAGGAATCACCAGGCACCCAAACCCCGCCACTTTGGAATACCACCTCCCCTCCGCCTGCCCGGAGTCTGGTCCCATTGCTTGGGGCAGACATGTAGCTGGTCTGCTCTGTGGAAACATCTGATCCTGAGAAATCCTAGAGGACCTACTACATCCAAAGCAGAGGAGGACCTACGGCATCCATAGAAGAGGGAGCTTAGGATCACAGGAACACAGAGACATCTGGAATCTGAAGAGTTCTGACACAAGCAAGATAACTGGAAAGACAGACTCTAGTCAGACACAGTGAGCACAGGTAACACTAGAGTCAACCAGATGGCAAAAGGCAAGCATAAGTACACAAGCAAGAGAAACCAAAGTAACCTGGTATCATCAGAACTGAGTTCTCCCTCCATAGCAAGCCCCGGATACCCCATCACACAGGAAAAACAGGATCCAGAATTAAAATCACTTCTCATAATGATGGTAGAGGATTTTAAGAAGGACATAAGTAACTCCCTTAAAGAAATAGAGGAGAACACAGGTAAACAGGTAGAAGCCCTTAAAGAGGAAACACAAAAATCCCTTAAAGAATGGCAAGAGAACACAACCAAACAGGTGAAGGAATTGAACAAAACCATCCAGGATCTAAAAATGGAAATAGAAACAATAAAGAAATCTCAAAGGCAGACTACTCTGGAGATAGAAAACGTAGGAAAGATATCAGGAGTCATAGACACAAGCATCACCAACAGAATACAAGAGATAGAAGAGAGAATCTCATTCACAAAGGATACCATGGAAAACATTGACACAAATGTCAAAGAAAATACAAAATGCAAAAAGCTCCTAACCTAGAACATCCAGGAAATCCAAGACATAATGAGAAGTGCAAACCTAAGGATAATAGGTATAGACAAGAGTGAAGATACCCAATTTAAAGGGTCAGTAAGTATCTTCAACAAAATTATAGAGGAAAATTTCCCCCACCTAAAGAATGAGATGCCCATAAACATACAAGAATCCTACAGAACACCAAACAGACTAGACCAGAAAAGAAATACCTGCCGTCACATAATAATCAAAACAATAAATGCACAAAACAAAGAAAAAAATACAAAAAGCAGTAAGGGAAAGAGGTCAAGTAACATATAAAGGCAGACCTATAAGAATTACACCAGACTTTTCACCAGAGACTATAAAAGCCAGAAGATCCTGGTCTGATATCATACAGACCCTAAGGGAACACAAATGCCAGCCCAGACTGCTATACCCAGCAAAACTCTCAATCACTATAGATGGAGAAACCAAGATATTCCATGACAAAACCAAATTCACACAATATCTTCCCAGAAACCCAGCACTTCAAAGGATAACTGATGGAAAACGCCAACACAAGGAAGGAACTACAACCTAGAAAAAGCATGGAAGTAATCTTCCAACAACCCCAAAAAAGGTAGCTACACAAAACATAATTCCACCTCCAATAACAAAAATAATAGGAAGAAACAATCATTTTTCCTTAATATCTCTTAATATCAACGGACTCAATTCTCCAATAAAAAGACGTAGACTATCAGACTGGATACATAAACAGGACCCAGAATTTTGTTGCATACAAGAAACGCACCTCAGTGACAAAGACAGACATTACCTCAGAGTAAAAGGCTGCAAAACTATTTTCCGAGTAAATGGTCCCAAGAACAAGCTGGAGTAGCCATTCTAATATCAAATAAAATTGACTTTCAACTAAAAGTAATCAAAAAAGATAAAGAGGACACTTCATACTCATCAAAGGAAAAATCTACCAAGATGAACTCTCAATTCTGAACATCTATGCTCCAAATGCAAAGGCACCAATATACATAAAAGAAACTTTACTAAAGCTCAAAGCACACATTGCACCCCACATAATAATAATTTTAACACACCTCTATCTCCAATGGACAGATCTTGGACACAGAAACTAAACAAAGACACATTGAAATTAACAGATGTTATGGACCAAATGGATTTAACAGATATCTGTAGAACATTTTATCTTAAAGGAAAAGAATATACCATCTTCTCAGCACCTCATGGTACCTTCTCCAAAATAGACCATATAATTGGTCAAAAAACAGTCCTCAACAGATACAAAAAGATTGAAATAATCCTTGCATCCTATCAGATCACCACGGACTAAGGCTGGTCTTTAATAATGACAGAACCAAGGGAAAACACACATGCATGTGGAAACTTAACAATGCTCTACTCAATGATGACTTTGTCAAGGAAGAAATAAAGAAAGAAATTAAAGACTTTCTAGAATTTAATGAAAATGAGGAAAACATCATGCCAGAACTTGTGGGACTCCATGAAAGCAGTGCTAAGAAGAAAACTCATAGCTCTAATTGAAAACAAAAAGAAACTGGAGAGAGTACACATTAACAACCTGACAGCACACCTGAAATCTCTAGACCAAAAAGAAGCAAATACACCCAAAAAAGAATAGGCACCAGGAAATAAACAAACTAAGGGCTGAAATCAACCAAGTAGAAACAGAAAGAACTATACAAAATATCAACAAAACCAGGAGTTGGTTCTTTGAGAAAATCAACAAGATAGATAAACCCTTAGCCAGATTAACCAGAGGGAACAGAGACAATATCCAGATTAATAAAATGAGATCTGAATAGGGAGACATAACAACAGAAACCGAAGAAATTCAAAAAATCATCAGATTCTACTACAAAGGCCTATACTCAACAAAACTGAAAAATATGGATGAAATGGATAATTTTCTAGACAGAGACCAGGTACCAAAGTTAAATGAGGAGCAAATAAACCATCTAAACAGTGCCAGAACCCCTAAAGGAATAGCAGCAGTCATTAAAAGTCTACCCACCAAAAAAAGTCCAGGACCAGATGGTTTTAGTGCAGAATTCTATGAGACCTTCAAGGAAGACCTAATACCAATTCTCTTCAAACTATTCCACAACATAGAAACAGAAGGAACTCTACCCAAGTCATTCTATGAAGCTACAATCACACTCATACCTAAACCTCACAAAGACCCAACAAAGAAAGAACTTCAGACCAATCTGTCTTATGATTATTGATGCAAAAATACTCAATAAAATTCTAGCAAACTGAATCCTAGAACACATCAAAACAATCATCCATCATGATCAATTGGGCTTTATCCCAGGAATTCAGGGATGGTTCAGTATTTGGAAATCCATCAATGTAATCCACTATATAAACAAACTCAAAGAAAAAAAAAAACACATGGTCATCTCACTAGATGCTGAGAAAGCATTTGACAAAATTCAACATCCCTTCATGGTAAAAGTCTTGGAAAGATCAGGAATTCAAGGCCCATATCTAAACATAGTAAAAGCAATATACAGCAAACCAGTAGCCAACATCAAACTAAATGGAGAGAAAAGTGAAGCATTCGCACTAAGATCGGGGACTAGACAAGGCTGCCCACTCTCTCCCTATCTATTCCATATAGTACTGGAAGTCCTAGCCAGAGCATTAGACAACAAAAAGAAGTCAAAGGAATACAAATAGGAAAGGAAGTAGTCAAAATATCACTATTCGTAGATGATATGATAGTATACTTATGTGACCACAGAACTTCCACCAGAGAACTCCTACAGCTGATAAACATCTTCAGCAAGGTGGCAGGTTATAAAATCAACTCAAACAAATCAGTAGCCTTACTCTACATGAAAGATAAACAGAATGAAAAAGTAATTAGGGAAATGACAGCCTTTACAATAGTCATAAATAATATAAAATACCTCAGGGTGAACCTAACCAAGCAAGTGAATGATCTGTATGACAAGAACTTCAAGTCTCTGAAGAAAGAAATTGAAGAAGATCTCAGGAAATGGAAAGATCTCCCATTCTCATGGATTTGCAGGATTTAATATAGTAAAAATGGCCATTTTGCCAAAAGCAATCTACAGATTCAATGCAATCCGCATTAAAATACCAACTCAATTCTTTACAGAGCTAGAAAGAGAAATTCTCAAATTTATTTGTAATAACAAAAAACCCAAGATAGCAAAAACCAGTCTCAACAATAAAAGAACTTCTGGAGGAATCGCCATCCCTGACCTCAAGCTGTACTACAGAGCAATAGTGATAAAAAACTGCCTGTTATTGGTACAGAGACAGGCAGGAAGATCAGTGGAATAGAGTTGAAGACACAGAAATGAACCCACACACCTATGGTCATTTGATCTTTGAAAAAGGAGCTAAAATCATCCAGTGGAACAAGGACAGCATTTTCAACAAATGGTGCTGGTTCTACTGGAGGACAACATGCAGAAGAGTGCAAATTGATCCATTCTTATCTCCTTGTACAAAGCTCAAATCCAAGTGGATAAATGACCTTCACATAAAACCAGACACACTGAAACTAATAGAGTTGAAGGTGGGAAGACCCTCGAATACCTAGGCACAGGGGAAAAGATCCTGAACAGAACACCAATGGCTGTGCTCTAAGATCAAGAATTGATAAATGTGACTTCATAAAATTGCAAAATTTCTGTAAGGCAAAGGACACTGTCAATAGGACAAAATGGCAACCAACAGATTGGGAAAAGATCTTTACCAATCCCACATCTGATATAGGACTAATATCCAATATCTACAAAGAAATCAAAAATTAGGCTCTAAACAAACAAATAACCTATTAAAAAAAATGGGGTTTGGAGCTAAACAAAGAATTCTCAACTGAGGAAATGTGAATGGCTGAGAAGCACCTAAAGAAATGTTCAGCATCCTTAGTCATCAGGGAAATGCAAATCAAAACAACCCTGAGATTCCACCTCACACCAGTCAGAATGGCTAAGATCAAAAACTCAGGTGAGAGTAGTTGCTGCTGAGGATGTGGAGAAAGAGGAACACTAGTCCATTGTTGGTGGGATTGCAAGATGGTGCAACCACTCTGGAAATCAGTCTGACTGTTCCTCAGAAAATTGAACATACCATTACCTGAGGACCCAGCTTTACCACTCCTGGCCATATACCCAGAAGATGCTGCAATATATAACAAGGACATATGCTAGACTATGTTGAAAGCAGCCTCATTTGTATTAGCCAGAAGCTGGAAAGAACCCAGATGTCCTTCAACAGAGGAATGGATACAGAAAATGTAGTACATTTACACAATGGAGTACTATTCATATATTGAAAAACAATGAGTTCATGAAATTCTTAGGCACATGGATGGAACTGGAAAATATCATTCTTAGTGAGGTAACACAATCTCAAAAGGACACACATGGTATGCACTCACTGATAAGTGGCTACTAGCCCAAAAGCTCACAATACCTAAGATAGAGCACATAGACCACATGAAGCCCAAGAAGAAGAAGGAAGACCAAAGAGTGGGTGCTTTGGTCCTTCTTAGAAGGAGTATCAAAATACTCAACCAGAGCTCCCAGGATCTAAACCTCCATCCTGGGAACACAAAAGGAGGGACTTACAGCTCCACCTGTGTAAGTAGTTGAGGAGGGCCTTGTTAGGCATCAGTGGAAGAGGGGGCCTTGGTCCTGAAAGTTTGGATTGCATAGTGTTGGGGAATTCGAGAGCAGGGAGGCAGGAATGGGTGGATGGTGGGGGGCAAACCCTCATAGAAGTAGGAGGAGGGGGATGGGATAAGGGTTTTTTGGGGGGAATGGGAGAGGGGATGACATTGAAAGGTAAATAAATAAAATATCCAATTATATATAAAAAACGGATAATGGTTCTGTCAATTGTAGTGGAGCAGTTGAGACTTATGGGGTTATTGTATAATCGTCAAGGACAAGGCTCAGGCTGGTTTAGGCAATAAAAAGGGGGAGATGTGGAGAGCTTTAGGGGCTGCCTGGACAGAATTTGACATAGGCCATGGCCAAGGAAATGGAATGCAGGCAGGAATCTGACATTGGGCTAGAATGAAGAAGTAATTTCTGGCAGAAATGTACATCTTAGGAGAGAATAAAGAAGTAGGCTTCAGGCATGAAAATAACTTTGGGCTAGGACAGGGAAGCAGGCTCAGATACTTTGATCATCCTGATAAGCCCTTAGAAATAGTGATCACATGACTCTGCTTATTATTCATGATCTTTGATTTTCGGGGTTTAATGTTTTCCTTGTTCCTGGACTATTGCATCTATTGTATTACTAGTTCCTCAACCTAGAACTGACCTTAATACATGCATGTAATTTAAACAGTATAAAGGCCAAAAAGAAGGAAGAGGGATAGGACAGGGGATTAATGGGGGAGAGGGGAATTAGGAAGGGGGATGGAATCTGAAATGTAACTAAATAAAATATCAAATAAAAAAACAATGAATTTGAAAATATTAGGCAAATTGATGGAACCAGAAAATATCCCTTGAGTGAGTTAACACAATCACAGAAGAATAATATCCATTTCACTCCATACATTCTGCACTCTATTCAAATTCTATCACTTGTCCTTTCCACAGCACAATATGCACATAATTGTCTAGGCCCCACAGTCTCTGAGGAGCAAAGTTCTGGATCAGCCTTTCCCATTCAGTTAAGAGGCTCCAACTGACATCACTGGAACACTGATGGCCTCCGCTTTGAGGGTTCTATCCTGGTGCAAGAGGGACTTGAGAGCACAGTCTGCTAAGCATCCCTTGCCCTATCCAATCATGATGCTCCTTCAACAATTACTTGTCGTGGCCCCTGACAGTGGGCACCAGTCCAGGTAGCACTCTGGACCCTAAGGAAGAGGGTCTTTGGTGTCTCTCTTCATTCAGAACCTTTGGATGATTGCCCTGGTACTTCAAGCCGAACTGCCAGGTGAGGCAGCATGAGACAGGTCCATGAAGGCCCGAGGACAGCAGCTCTGGAGCTTTGCTTGACTCTAGTTCTGTGCCCTTTACCTCCAGGATATGTCCACAGTTCTCAGGACAGAAAGCTGCTCTCAAATGATCCTGTTTAACTGCTTCTTTCCGTGAGTCAACACTGGCAAGTACACTCACTGCCCGTTCAAGCCATAGTAGCCCATTTCCCATTTCTTCTTTCAATTTTCTTACTGACTCAAAATGGCAAGATGTGAGGATAAAGACCAGCAAGTCTCAGCCCGGACATTACCCTCTGACCATAGACCTCCAGTTTCCCAGCTTCCACGGCCTGGGATTCCCTTCAGTGTCCCCCAACAGAATATTCACACCATACCCAAAGGGGGCAAGCAGTTGCTGGGTTCCCAGCCTCCAAGGCCTGGGACCCCCTTCAGTGTCCCCCAATGGGGGAAGCACTTGACCAGCAGAGACCAGAGGGACTTTGTACCTCCGGGCTCATTAGACCAACTCGGCACAAGTTCAGGTATCCAAAACCCTATGAAGACCAGAGATTCAAAAAACCAGATGCTAAGTTACAGAAAAGCAACAAATGAACTCTGGCAAGTAGTGGGGTAGTTTTTTTATGCCCTGAAACAGCACCTTCCATTGGATTCACTGAGCAGGCATATTGTTATTTACAGTTGGTACTGAGAAGGCAAGGGTAGCTTAGAGCTCGTGGCAGTTGACAACCCATGATTAGTCATCATTGAGGCCCAAGACACGAACGAGAGGGTGCCCATGCCCAACTCTGACTAGATGGTTAAGATCCGGAATTGTGATGGCTCAAAGGCCTAGGTCAGAACCAAACAAGACTTTGGCAAAAAAAAAAAAAAAAAGTCAATGAACTAATTCTTAATATTTGGCTATACTCATAGATCACTGCCTTGCCTTATCATTAGAGAGATTTCCTATAGCAGCTGATGGGAGCATATACAGAGATCCAGAGCCAAGAATTTAGTGGATCTCAGGGAATCGAGTGGAAGATGAGGAGGAAGGGTTATAGGAACCAGAGGGTCACGGACACTGGAAGAGGACAATCCACAGACTCAATTAAGCAAGGTTCATAGGTGTTCAAGATGGAATTCCGGACCCCCTGGGGGTCTTCAGTAGGCCCTCTGCATACATGCTGTGCTTGTTTAACTTAGTGTTATTGTTGGACTCCTCACAGTGGGAGTGGATGTCTCTGACTCTTTTGCCTGTTTGAAGTTTCATGTGCACACAGATCTGGGTAGCTGAACCCAAAACTGAAGAGGTAGTCTAGCTTGGCATAGCTATCCAAGCCCTGCACAAATAATGCAATAGCTGCTGGTTGTCTCAAAGTTTCTACTAATAATATGGGCATCCTAAGCTGTAAGGAACTGCAGACTGAGAGGACATTGTTCAGACTGCTCCATTAAAGAACATATGAGTTTGTATTTAGCTGATTAATTTCTTAGTTTTTCATGTGTGTAGTTTCCCTCTTTGTGTTGGAGTTTTCTTCTACTATCCTCTGTAGGGCTTGAGCAGTAGAAATATATTGTTTAAACTTGGTCTATCATAGAATATCTTGGTTTCTCCATCTATGGTGATTGAGAGTTTTGCTGGATATAGTAGCTTGGGCTGGCATTTGTGTTCTCTTAGGGTCTTCATGACATCTGTCCAGGATCTTCTGACTTCACATTCTCTGTTGAGAAGTCTGGTATAATTCTGATAGGTCTGCCTTCATACATTATTTGAACTTTTTCCCTTACCAATTTTAATATTCTTAGTTTAACCTGTGCATTTAGTGTTTTGATTATTATGTGACAGGAAGAGTTTCTTTTCTGGCCAATTTTATTTGGTGTTCTTTGGGCTTCTTGCATATTTATGACCATCTCTTTCTTTAGGTTAGGGAAGTTTTATTCTATGATTTTGTTGAAGATATTTTCTGCCCTTTTGCATTGGGAATCTTCTCTCTCTTCTATTCATATTAGTCTTAGGTTTGGTCTTTTCACTGTGTCCTGGATTTTCTGGGTGTTTTGGGTTAGGTACATTTTGTGCTTTCTATTTTCCTTGATTGTTGCATCATTATCTTCTATGGTATCTTCTGCACCTGAGATTCTCTCTTCTTTCTCTTTGTATTCTATTGGTGATGCTTGCATCTGTAACTCCTAATCTCTTTCCTCGATTTTCAATCTCCAGGGTTGTCTCCCTTTGTGTTTTCTTTAATGTTTCTATTTCCATTTTTAGGTCCTGGATCGTTTTGTTCAATTCCTTCCCCTATTTCATTGTGTTTTGGCCTGTATTTCTTTAGAGGATTTATGTGTTTCCTCTTTAAGGGCTTCTACCTGTTTACCTGTGTTCTCCTGTATGTCTTTAAGGGAGTTATTTATATCCCCCTTAAGGTCCTCTATCATCTTAATGAAATGGGATTTTAGGTTGGAGTCTTGCTTTTCACGTATGTTAAGAGTATCCAGGGCTTGCTATGGTTGGAGAACTAGGTTGTAATGGTGCCAAGTGGCATTAGTTTCTGTTGCTTATATTCTTGGACTTGCCTTTCATCATCTGGTTATCTCAGGTTTTTTAACTAACTTTACTGTCTCTGACTGGATCCTGTCCTTCCTGTGAGTCTGTGTGCCTAGTTGTGATGGAGCTCCTGGGAACCAAGCTGTCTCTGGTTGTGGGACGTGGTCTAGAGCACAGGCTCTGCTCCAGGCCGAGTTGTGGGCCAGAAGAAAGATGTGTTTTTAGTAGGGCAGGGCAGATAGTGTCTGCCTCCACTGGGTCCTTAGAGGTCCCAAATAGTCCAGGTATCGGGAAAGGGGGTGTCTCATCTCTGTGCCTGGTTATCACAGACTTCCTGGGAGTCAAACTGTCTCTGGATGTGGGAGGATTCTGGGACACCAGTTCTGCCCACAGGCTGAGTTGAGACATCATGATGAAATCTTATCCTTTGGAATTATAAGCGAAAGAAATCTGTCCTTCTATCAGTTGCCTTGGTAATGGTGGTTTATCATAGTTATAATACAGTAATTACTACACACCCATTTATGTTTTTTATATGATAATTATTCTATTATGCTTTTCTATTTTTCTTTTCAAGATTTATTTTTTTCTCTTATGCTTCATTTTCTAGTTTCATGAACTACCCACACTCAACCACACACATGCATAAAAATATATAAAAATTATCTCAAACCCACATGAAAGAAAACCTATGTTAATTCCGTCTTTCTAAATTTGTGTTACTTCACCTAACATAACAATCTCTCCTTCCATCCATTAGTCTCCAAATGCCATGATTTCAGCTATCTTTTCTGTTGACTAAAATACCATCATATATGTATGTATGTATGTGTCTATGTATGTATACATGTATGCATATATATGTATATTCCATTTTTTCTATTAATCTCATAATGGAAAGGAATGGTTCCATTTCTTAGCTAGTGTGAATATTGCAACAATAAACATGCATTGCATGTAAGTCAGTAGTAGGAATTGGGGTATTTTGAGTATTTGTCTAGGAGTATAACTGCTAGGCCATATAATAAGTCTATGTTTGAAAAGCTATGGAATGATTTACACAGTGCTATACTAGTTTAAATACCACCAGGGATACAAATAAGAGAGGAAGAAGTCAAATGATCCCTATTTGCAGAAAATGTGATGCTGTGCTTAGCAGCCTTCAGCAGAAAACTCATATATGAACATTTTCAGCAAAGTGGAATGACGCAAAATCAACATTGAAAAGTCAATAGCTTTTATGTATGCCACCAACAAACTTTCTAAGAAAGAAATAAAGGACATAAAAGCCATTCTTAGTAACATTTAAAAAAAATAATAGGGGCTGGTAGTTAGTTGAGTGGATAAAGCACTTGCCACACAAATGTGAAGACAGAAGTTCAGATCTCCAGTACTCAACGGTGAGTGATTGTGGATGCTCACCTATACTCTGGACAGTTGGAGACTGGGTATCCCAGGGACAAGCTGGCTAGCTAGAGAAGCCAAATCCTGTTTCAGTAAATAAAGTGTAGACTTATCAAAGACACTGAACATTAACATGTGTTCCCTACAGGCACATGCTCACACATGAACATATACCGATACATATGTGCACAGACATACATGAAAACATATTACACATACATGCCATTAACATCCACCTCTAATCACACTCACCTAGCCAGCTATATGTCCAAAAGCAAACACACACACACACACACACACACACACACACACACACACACACACACACAGAGAGAGAGAGAGAGAGAGAGAGAGAGAGAGAGACAGAGAGAGACAGTGAGAGAAATACACATGAAGAGGAGTTACAAGAAGATAAGCAGAAAGGAAAAACTAAGGCAGGCTCCCTGAGAGGGTGTCTTCTAGTTCCCAGATGGCTCTGCAAGGAAAAATAGCAGGAAAACACCTGGGTGATCATCTAGACAGGTCCAGTACTGGAAAGGAAAGCACACCCGGGGCCTATTAAGTATCCAAACCAGCATTTGTTTAACTGACTTCCAGTCTCAAGCTTGTACAAACCTGAATATAAGGTTACTAATTTAGTTTTCGACAAGGCTTAGTCTTCTGTCTCTCAAGGCATCTAGTTGTTTGTTCATGCAAGGGAATAAACTTGGTAATCATCTAGATAACAATGGACAATTTCATTTCACAATGCAATAAAATCAATAAAAGCATATGTATATGAATATGTATAGAATAAAAGCATATGCATGAAAGTGCTGTAATGAAACTTATTTCTTTGTATTCTGACAAAGAAAATGAGTAACTTTTAAAGGCTTCAGAAAAGACTATTAATTACTGAGTTAAATGCTACAAAGTATACTATTTTCATTTATATTTATTTATTTCAGTTATTTTTATTTTTAAATTTATTATATGAAGTTATTTTATTTGAACAACTTTATAATGTTATTATTAATATGATATTAAGAAATATTCACAAGTATGTAAAATAATTCACAGAAATCTTAGCCAATCATATATCAAGTAATCATCTACAGACTTTTTTCAAAGTGAAAAATTGAAATTTCTTTTAAATCTTACCATGTTGAAAGTAGTCATTCATGTACATATAAACCACTACTCAGTTTACTTTGATAGATACTCTGAACTAAACATAGTGACTGTAACTTTTGTGTCTCTGCTGAGGTGTCATACCTAGAAAAGTATAGACAGATATCCTGCAAATGTACCCATGAAGCAAGCTGGAGTAGCCATCTTAAGATCTACTAAAATAGACATTCAACCAAAAGTAATCAAAAGAAACAATGAAGGACATTTCATACTCATCAAATGATAAATCTTCCAGGATGGTATCACAATTCTGAACATCTACGCACCAAACACAAAGGCACCCACATTTGGAAAAGAAGCATTGCTAAAGATTAAATCGTACATCAAAACACACATTATTAGGGGGAGATTTCAATACCCCACTCTTACCAATGGACAGGTCACTGAAACAGAAACTAAACAGAGAAACAGTGAAACTAACAGAAGTTATGAAACAAATGGATTTAATAAATAGCTTCTAGAGAATATTTCATCCAAACATATGTTTGTTGTGCCTTTATTTTTAATGAATTCTAGAAAATTTTTAATTTCTTTCTTTATTTCTATCCTGAACCAGAGTTCATTGAATAGATAGTTGTTCAACTTCCCTGAGTTTCTAGGTTTCCTAATGTGACTGCTGTTGAAGTCCAGCTTTACTCTATGGTGGTCTGATAAGGTATGAGGCAGTATTTCAATTTTCCTTAGTCTGTTGAGGTTTGCTTTGTGACTGAGTATATGGTCACTTTTGGAAAAGGATCAATGAGGAGTTGAAAAGAAGATATAATTTTTATGTTTGGATGTCTATTCTAGGTATGATTCAGTTAGGTCTGCTATTGTATATTTCCTGGCATTTTTCTCTTACTGGTGTTAATACTCTTTTTATGTTCTGTAGATTATTTTATATTTTGATTATTATGTGTGGAGAGGATTTTGTTTTCTTGCCAGTATAGTTTGTGTTCTATTAGCTTCTTGTATGTTTTATAGGCATCTCTTTCTTTAGGTTAGGAAAGTCTTCTTCTATGATTTCATTGATATCAAAGGTCCCATATTTTCTGAATCTTAGAGCTGGAATTCTTCATCTTCTTCTAGTCCTAATAGTCTTAGATTATGTCTTGTTATGGTTTCCCAGATCTCCTCTATGTTTTCTGTCAGGATTGTCTTTCAATGTAACATTTTCTTGACTGATGTATCAATTTCTTCTATTGTATCTTCTATGCCTGAGATTCTCTCCTCCATCTACTCTCTTCTGCTGGTGATGCTTGCATCTGTTGTTCCTGTTCTCTTCCTTAGGTTTTCCTTCTGAAGGATTTTCATAGTCTGTGTTTGCTTGATTGCTTTTATTTCCACTATCAGGCCTTGCACAGTTTTATTTATTTCTTTCACCTGTTTAATTGTATATTACTTTATGCCTTTATGGGATTTGTTTCCTCGCTGTAGACCTCTATCTGTCTGATTGTATTTTCCTATATGTCTTTAAGGAGTTTATTCATTTCCTCTTTAAAGGCCTCTATCTTTTTTATAAGATTGGATTTAAGGACATTTTTTAATGTTTCAGTTGTGTTATAATATGCGGTGCTTGCTGTAGTGGGATAGCTGTCCTTTGGAGGTACCATGTTGCCTTGTCTCTCCTTCAAGAGCCTTTAGTCATCAAGGTGTTTTTGTTCCCTAGATGGTCTTGTTGTAGTCACTATTGTGAGGGGTGTGAACCTCGATATTCCTTATATGTCACACCTTGATGAATATCTTTGGGCTGTATGGTTCCAGCCCTGCAGTTATATATGGTTCAGCATCTTCAGGTCCAATGAAGGTAGGCAGAGAGGTGACGGGAATAGGAAAGTCTCCATGTGATGGCAGGCTGCTTAGAGCAGCATGGCTTGGCCCAGAGGGCTCTAAGAGAAAAAAACTGGGTGGGGGAAGGGAATATTTCCTCGATGATTCAGGAGACTGATGGAGATGGCAGAGATGCAGCAGTATAATGGAGGTACTGCTCCTGAAAATTATTTTATACAATATATTCTGATTAGAGTTTCCTATTCCTCATTTCCCAAATTCTCCCATCTAGCCCTCCCATCCAGCTCCATATCTTCTTTCTCTCTCTTTTTATAAGACACACAGAAAATTAAAAAAAAAAACAAAAAACATAACAGATTTAAGAATTAAAAACATAAACACAAGAAATATGTACACATGAAAACACACTCACCATAAAACTCCAAATTCTGAAACCACAATACACACAAAAAAGGACCAGAAATGTTTTTTAAAAATGCCCAAAGAAATATGAGACAAAAATTGATAAAAATATCATTGAGTTTATTTTTTTTAACCTTCTACTGCTGGACATTGGGGCAGCCTTAATTCAACATTACCTCCTTTGACTAAATACAATACTAAATAGGAATATTTCAAACTATATTTATTTAATGGATAATGTTTAGTCTTGATCCCAGACACATTATTTTATAGTGTTTTAATTTGTTTAGTGCATACTAATTGTACATAGTGGTGAGATTACTAAAGATATTTTCATTCAAGAATACTATATAGATTTTAATATTCATGCCTTTATATTCTTTTATTTTTTTGCATTCAACACTTACCAGACCCTATCTTTCCTAGACAATCTTGCATCTATTTTCCTGACATATATTTATACATAAAGAGTTTGTACAGATATGCAAAATTCTAGAATCCACAAAGAGGGAACTTGTGATATTTATATTTCTGAATCCTAAGTATTTGGCTTATATAGTGTGATCTCTAGTTGAATCCATTTCCTTATTATCTAATTTTTTTTCTTCTTTGTGGCTGAACAAAATTATACTTTATATATGTATAACATTTTTCATAATTATCAGTTTATACATACCTAGTCTTAATCTATAGTCTAGCTCTTGTAAATAGTGTTGTGAAAAATATGTATGGGTGCTTATCTCTTTGGTATACAATTTAGAGTTCTCCATACACATATTTAGTTGTGGCATAGATATTACACAGTAGTATTACTTGTAATTTTTTGAGTAATCACCATGCAAATTTCAATTTTCAAGAAACAAAAATAGTTTGCATGTATGTCAAAGACAAAAACTATGATGAATATGATGATCCCTTTATATCATTATTCTTTATCATTGGCATGCTTCTGTTATCTAAGAGTTACTTTCTATATTCAAGATATTTGTTGATTCTAAAACTAAAAAAGTTATTGACAAATTTTGAAAGAGTATAAAATTATAGCTGTTTCCTTGGAAAGAGAAGTTACCTTATTTCAATCATTTATTATATAGTCTCAAGTTCTTAGGATGACACTTCGTTTTTCCCTTATTATGGTTGTAAGTTCTTTCACAGTATCTTCTATGTAAAGATTAACCTATTTAACCTTCAACTGTATTTTCAAAATATGTTAAACTTTATTATTATCTTAATGAATTCCTAACCAGACAAAAGAAATCGAGGAAGGGTAAAATATATATTTTTTAAAACATTTGACTGAGATATCCAACTTTCCTGACACCAATGCTACTTTTGGCATTCAATTGTGGACTAAGACTAAAACTGTAGAGTACCCTTAGACCTTCAGACTTGGAATGAATTATATTACCAGATTTCCTTGTTTGCTAGCTTACAAGGAACAAGCAGAGAAAGGAGTCCTTGAGCTTTAAAATTGTCTGCTTACTTTCATAATAACATAAAATATAAATTACTTGTTACATTGATAACATACACAGTAATCTAATAGCACTTTCTCTGAAGAAGTAATTCTGAGAGCACTGAGAGCATTGTCAGCAGGACTATAAATATGGTACTCAGTGAAATTATGAATATAGGCAAAGGTGTAGGAAAAATGAACTAAAATTTAAAGTCTCTTGAAATGTGTCTAAAGATGTAGAGAATATATACATATATATAGTATATATGTATATATCTTCTGTGTCTGTGTATTCACAACACCTGTATAGGATCAGGTCGAATATATCACACTTAAACAATGACTCATGTCTCTGTCTTCCCCAAAACAAATTATCTTTTTAAAAAAGGTCTTTTATTTGTTTTTGTTTTAATTTTCTTATTACACTCCAGGTTTTATTCCCCTCCCACTCCACCCTCTGACTATTCCATACACCATACCTCATCCCTGTCCCCATGTCTCTTCAAGGATGTCCCAACCACCAACCACCCACCCCACCAGACCTCTAAACACCCTAGGGCCTCTAGTCTCTTGAGGGTTAGGTGCATCTTCTCTGACTGAACCCAGACCCGGCAGTCCTCTGCTTTATATGTGTTAGGGGTTTTATATCAACTGGTTTATGCTTCCTGGTTGGTGGTCCAGTGTTTGAGAGATCTCAGGGGTCCAGGTTAATTGAGAGTTTTGATCCCCCTACAATGTCTCCCTATTCCTCAGTATCTTCCAGTTTTTACCTAATTCAACCACAGGGCTCAGCAGCTTCCGTCCTTTGGTTGGGTGCAAATATCTGCATCTGACTCTTTCAGCTGCTTGTTGGGTATTTTGGAGGGCAGTCATGATAGGTCTCCTTTTGTGAGTGCTCCATAGCCTCAGTAATAGTGTCAGGCCTTGGGACCTCCCCGTGAGCTGGATCCCACTTTGGGCCCGTCGCTGGAACTTCCTTTTCTCAGATTCCTCTCCATTTCCATCCCTGAAGTTCTTTCAGACTAGAACAATTATGGGTCTGAATTTTGACTGTGGAATGGCAACCCCATCCCTCACTTGAAGCCTTATATTTCTGCTGGAGCTCTTATCTACAAATTCCCTCTCCTCACTTCAGGGGATTTCAACTAAGATCCCTCATTTTTGTCCTGAAATGTTCTCAAATCCCAGGTCTCTGGTACATTCTGGAGGGTCCCCTCAATCATCTTGATGTAAACTCAACTGTAAGAGAAAAATGGAATTCTAAATTGTAAATACTCATTTAAAATTACACACTTTAAGGAAACTACCAATGGTTAGAGTATACAAGAGGAAAAATTTGACTTGATGTGTTAAAATAGCAGACACAAAGTTTCGTGGGAAGGGAAGGGCAGTGGATCAAGAAGGTGTTGGAGGTTGGGGAATAATGTGAACAAAAGATATTGTATGCCATTACCAAAGTAATAATAATTAAAAGCAACAACGAAAACAAAGCTGTCGTTATATAAAATGCTTTCCATCTACTTTGAATTTGGTCCTAATCTACTCTCAAATTTGATTTTTTTAAATGAGTTTCATCAGGATTCATCTGTTTACAGGAGTAAGTGTGCTGAATTACTCACAGAGATATAGGCATTTATTAACAGCTATATAACACTTAAGAAAATACCTCCCACTCCTGTCATCTGCCAACTGCCAGTTGGCATCAGAGATCATGACTATCTTCATTCTCACTACTATTAACTGCCTCTGTGTGTAGGACCATGATAGGATGGCTGGTTTTTGTCAAAGTGCTACCTGGAAATAGCCCAGAGACCCAACAGGTGTCCACTGAAAGATGAGGGATGGCATCCATTCTGCCAATCTCCCAGAATCCAGGCTCCTAACATGTGGGCTACATCTCCATTAACCTGCACCTTGAAGACACTTTTGGCTAGCTGGCCCTCCCAGAGAGGTTTTCATCACCATCCACCTCTACAGGTAGAGGGCATGAATACAAGCTTCTGCCTGGAGAGATTTCCATATTCATGGGTTGCGTAATAGCAGGGTGGGGGAGGAGGGGGCATAGCTCAATTAAGTTGTTCCTTCCCATTCTCTCTTCATTTCCCCCTCCCTATTAAATCCAGCTCTCCCCTGGCTTGAACTGGAGGCCACACTTCCACACCTAACTACCACACCATGGCAATAATACTTTTGGAACACATGGACTTCTCATATCATTGAGACATGCCATCTTCAAAGTTTCCATCCTTTGGAACTGTGGACTTTCGCCTGTTTGTGGGACCCACCAGCATGGAAAGCCTGCCCAGGGATTCTGCTGCAGTTTTTTCCCACATGGAAGTCCTTAGAGAGCAATTAGGATTCCTATGAGACCTCCTTCTCCTAAAAAATATTAACAGTTTCTGAGACCCCAGGAGGTGGTGGCCATACAAATGTCCCTCTTTCTGATGGAATGCTAATAGGCCTAATCTCATACAGGTTTTATTTACATAATGACATAATGAGAGAATGTTATGGTTTTTGAGTTTTTGAAACATTTAATTCCAATCATGAAAGAGAGTGCCAGAAAGCAACATCTCTCCACCAGGATACATAGATAGTTAGGGATTAGGAGAAGAGAGGTCTCATAAGGGCACACCCTCCTCCAAGTTTATATTAGAGGTTACTGAGGAAGGAATGGGGTTCTCTTTCAGTGGCATAGGCAGCAATAAATTGCCCCTACCCTTGTTAGTCACCCCTCAGGCACATTACTGTAAATATTTCTAATTAACTCATTGTTTTTCCAAGGTAAAAGAGTAAATGGTTTCTGTGCTCTCTCCTTTGTGACCTCTCAGGGGTAAATGATTTTGGTTCATCTTTACAGGAAAAGTACACAGAACAGCAGTCAATATATCCTAGCATTTAATATATGGTAGCACAGTATTTTGACTTTCACATAAAAATATAGTTAATTAGATATTGTAAATCATAATGTAGAAATATACTGGACATTATTACTACCTGGATAGACCCATAGGACACTGAAGTAGTTATCACTTAATTCACTATTTTATATGTCTTCAAAAGCTAATAGTTCATAATGATAATAGAATGTTGTAAGGTCAAATAAGTTACAACTCTTATAACAGATTCTGCTACTTTTTAAAACAATTTAAGATATTGTTAAATATATAGTTTGATGGAACAGAAGCATTCAGAGTGTTTAAATTTATACATATCACAAAAAGCATGTCATATATATTGTAAAACTTCTTTCAGATCGTTAAAACTACAAAATAATTTTAGAAATACTTTTACTGTCTGTAATTTCTCCAAAGGTATCTTACCTTTCTATATATAATTTATAACATTTGTTCACTCTCATAATGCATGGTTAATTGGACTTCATGAGGAATATATAGCACATAAAAGAATATCTTAATAAAACGTGTTCAAGAATATGATACATAAAATTTTTTCAAGGCATCATTCATACTCAGAGGTTTGGGCAATTGAGGGACGTATAACATGCTGGGCATCTCTTGAAGAACAAAATATTGACTTCTACACACCTCACAGGTAAGCAGAAAGTAATAAGCTAAAGAAATCTGTTCAGGAAATTGCATACTTGATGCTAACCCAATACTATTTCACTAATGGTAGCAATTTAGAAATCTGTCCCAAAACTTGAAAATATCCTATTATATGTTCATATTTCAGTTCAAGGTACTCTGCTTCTTGGTCCAAATGATTTATCTTTCTATAGGGTTAGAGAGTTTGTTCATGAAAACAGCATATACTGTTTCTATGTTATTATTCTTTAATATAAAGTCCAAAACTTCAAGTTTTGAATGTGCTACATAATACCTGTTTTCAACAAACTAATTACATCTTTAAAGGTAAATCTTAAAAGGCAAATTACAACTTACAAAACCTGGGTTTCAGAATGAAGAGAATGCAATCTGAAGAAGACAATGCATGGTCTAACGAAAATGAAATTGAATTTTGATGAGCTCTTTCTTCATAATAGAGGCAGAGCATTTAATCAGGATATCTAAATTGCAATTAGAAGTTTAGTTAGTGTAACACATTAGTCTGTTATCTTGGTTTTAATTCTTTTGATCAACTTGACATAAAATCGACTTGTTTGGGAAGAATGACCAAGTTGAAGAATTACCTTTATCAGATTGACCTATAGGCAAGATGTTGAGATATTTTCATGGTTGCTGATGGTTGTATCAGGCCCACCATACTATGAGTAGTGCCACCCCTGGTTTGCATAAGAAAACAAAGTGAACAAGCTAAGGAAAGCAAACCAGTGTTAGACTTCCTGCCCTGACTTCCCTCATGATAAACTATAAACTGAATGATGAAATAACTCCTTTCCTTCCCACGCCATGGGGTTATGACTAGAACATCTACATAAATACAATCTGCACATTTTCATAAGTATATGTTAGTCTTTTCACTAAAATACCAAGCCTTAATCTTGAGAAGTGGTACACAATACATGTTTTCATAAAAGTAATGAGCTTTAAAGGAAAAAAAAGGAAAGAAAATAAGTGCATTTAGTGTACATCTTCAGAAATTAAAGGATGTGGCATAGCATTGGTTCATTAGCAATGAGAGACTGAAAGGTCAAATTTTAAACAGGAATCCGGAGAGACTAGGGAATTTTCTCTTCTGTGGATGTTTGAATGTGTCATGCTCTCTGACTTAATGGTTACAAGTTTTAACACTCTGAAATTGTAAGCCCCAAATATATTCTCATGTCTCCATACACTGAAATACAGTATTAATTCTCTGCTGTTTCATTACTACATCTCCATCTATTTCCCCTCTAATGTGTCCCCTCCAAATTTCATATCATCTTATATATGTGGTAATTCTCTAAGTTCAATTAATGCTGCCCATATGAGTTTGGATATGAAGCTATCCACTAGAACATGGAAAACATGCTCATTAATTAGAACACTCCCTCCAACTGCTTCCAACTGCCACATTTTCCTCCTAAGAGGTGGAGTGTGGAGAACACATCCCCTTATTTATGTCTGTAATTCTGGCTGGCCTATCTTATATAAATATCTAGATAATTACAGTTGTTGTGAGTTCATGATTTCAATGCCCATATTCCTATACAGAAGAAAGCATTTCACAGCATTCCTCATTTTCTGTCCCTTATATTGTTGTTCCTTCCTTCTCTTTGGTGCTGCTCCCTGAGATTTGGAGTCTGTGAAAGGTGACATCATGGTCCCATTTGGGATTTTGCTATCACTGTCATTCTCTGAGCACTGGAAAGCTGTTGGTATTTCTAATGACTGTTGTCCACTTCAAAAGAAGCATTTTTGACTAAGTTTGAAAGCAATCCATGTGTATGTATATAAATATAGAAAGCAATATTACAACTTCGCCATGAACAAAATTATAATATGTTCTATACTATGACCTATGAACTTCCCATCCATGAGCCTTTAACTACAATGTCAGTAACAAACATTAAATTTCCTGCTGTGAATATAGGTCTAAATTCCACTAAGAAAGTACATTTTTATCTCATAATAGTTGTGCAACCATAGCAACAGTGGGAAGTTCTTGACTGGAAAGGAATGTTATAGTATGCTGTTTCAAGCACTGGGTAAGACCATGGGTGAGACTTATCTCCCAAGTACCATTTATAACAAGTTCTGATAGTATAAATGCTAGCCAGCGAGAATATAGTTTTCTAGTCACTTTTAGATGGAGTTCTCAGGGTCTTTACTTAAAGGGTGTGGTGCCTTTATCAATACGGTTTTCCATGAAGTTGAAGTGGTTAACCAAGGACAATGACAATGTTGTGTTATTTTGGAAACCATTGTAAACTTAAAGGTGAAGTGTCTTATTCTTAGTAAGGTGTTTTTTTATTTAATAACCCATGTTGCTTTGGAGTAAAATTATTGATGCCTGCTGGCGATTTCAAAACAGACTTTGAACTATGGTCTTTTAACTTTTTGAGACTGCTATATACTATGGAGACTATAGAAATTAGGCTGACACTATATTTATTATGCGATGGATATGTGCAGCCCCCATAGGTTTTGTGTTTGAAAAAGCTTATGGAGGCATGTGAGAGGAATGTGGTGGTTTAAATATGTTTAGCCTAGGGAGTGGCCCTATTAGGAGGTGTGGCCTTGTTGGAAATAGTGTGTCACTGTGGAGATGGTCTTTGAGACCTTCTTTCTGGCTTCCTGGAAGTATGCTTTCTCCTGTCTGCCTTTGGATGAAGATGTAGAACTCTCAGTTGCTCCAACTCTACATCTGCCTGGGGACTGCCATGCCCCCATCTTGAGGATAATGGACTGAAATTCTGAACCTGGAAGCCAGCCCCAGTTAGATGTAGTCTTTATAAAATTAGACTTGGTCACTGTGTCTGTTCACAGCAGTAAAACCCTAATGTAGACAGAATTAACAAGTAAAATTAGGGAAAACTGGCACTTTTTCACCACTGTGGTTGTAGTAATTATACTAGATTGATGTTGTCCTATGGACTTTAGACATAGTATAGAAGTGTTCCTCCAATGTGATTCTTGAATAGCAGAACCTTGGACATATAAGTTTTAATTTATTGGTTATTTCTCTTAAGAGAAGGAGATGTGGGAAGACAGTAGATTCAAGAGTTAAAAGAAGACAATTAGAAACCATAGAGTTGTGGAATGAATTATACTTGACACATGGGGAGGTGGTACTATTAAGATGTGTGGTCATATTGGAAAGGCATAGCCTTATGAGAAGAAGTATGCCACTCTGTGCTACAATGGAAGCAGGAATTTGAGGTCTCATCTAATTCTTAAGGCTGTCTGCCTATGAAAGAGTCTCTTGCCTGCCTTTGGATCAAGATGCAGAACCCGTGGCTCATCCAACATCATGGATTCCTTGATCCATGGCTGCCAATTTTCCTGCCGTGATGATAACAGAAGGAAGCTTTCAAACTGTAAGCTAGCACTTATTCAATGTCTTCCTGTGTGAAGTTTTCTTAGTGATGGAGTGTCTACACTACAATGAAAACTTAACTAAGGCAAAAG
>JAJTUV010003062.1:55000-81005 GCA_021653895.1 Mastomys natalensis | reverse complement strand
CTGTAGGCTATTGTGTTCCTGTAATAAAATGTGCTGACCAAAAGCAGCTCAAGGGGAAACTAGAACAGTTCATTTTGAATTCTCATTACAGATCCTAGAATGCATGAGAGCTGGGAAGGCAGGGCATGATGCAGCCAGAGGAGGAAGCTCACTCTTCACATCTCAACCACATATAGAAAGCCAAGGGAGTGAGCAGAAAGTGGAGCTAAGCTATAAACTTTCAAAACTTGTTCCAGTGATATACTTCCTCTAAAGATTTAAGTCATTTAACTGTGATTCCATAGCCTCAAACAGCATTACCAATATATTGGAAAAACTGCTCAAATTCATCAGCTCTTCTGAAACATTTTGTATTCAAACCATAACAGGAAATAACCCTGTTTCTTCATTCTTATGTTTTAGCATACCTTATGTTGTTAACATTCTAATACTCCAAGTTCTAACATAGCACTATAGAACACTTGTACTTCTTCAGTATAATTTAACTGTGATCATGAGGTATAATGTTCATTGGAATTGAAGTATATGAACAGGGAACAAATGGAAGTCCTAACTAAAGTAAACATTATACTGTCTTCCACAAACTGTCATAACTTTTTAGGACTCACAAAAGTTATTAATTCTGAAGAAATGGATCAAAAGGAGAAAAACCTAGATCATCTTCCACACATAGAATTCTAAAGGATAATTGTGAACATAATCAAAGTGTACACAAGTTTAAAAACTATTGATCACTTTAGTCAACTAGAAGAATGCAGAAATAAACTGATCAAAGTTAAAAAAAAACATAAACTAACAGGTTAAACTAGTAAGATAATTGGGGACATAAAAACAGTATTCAATCAAGAGGTTAAAATACTGAAGAAAATGAAAACTGAAATTAACTGGTAATAAAATGTCAATTAGTAAAATTATAAATGTAATAGAAAGCTTTGACAAGAGAATGAATGAAGTGGCAGACAGAACATCAGGAATTTAAGACAGAGTAGAGTAACTGAACACATCAATCAAAGATGACCGTAGATTTAAAAAAAACACATGAATATTTCAACAGAAGAATAAAATGAGTTTAATGTCAATGGCACCAAAATATTCATGATAAAATCATATAAAAACTTGATATTATAAAGGAAGAAAATCTCATCCAGGTAGAGGTAATTAGAATAATGAGTAGAAAGGACCAGAGAAATCAATAACAATCCCGACATCATATTAATTAAAATTAAAGCACTAAACATAAAAATGAAAAGGAAATATTGGAAGCTGCAATGAAATTTTTAAAGTCACATGTATCATTGCAGTCCCATTTGGTCTCCCTTCTTCTCCTTTCTTCCCTGGGCCTTGCACCTGGCCCACGAGGACAAAGGGAGCAGAGTCAATCAACAGGATTTCAGACAGTCCATGATTACAAATAATAGTAATGACATACTGGAACCAGCTTCACAGAGACATATCAACTTTACTTGGAGTAATTTAAGAGTTGTATAGTTTTGGGCTAAAGGAGTAGGAATATCCAGGGTAGGCAAAGGTCATTAGCTTAAAGTACCCAGGTACTACAATAGCATGAAGAGGCATTTCAGGAATCATACATGCTAGCTGAACAGGTTCTTTTTTTTTTTTATAAAAATGTAATTCATTGTTTGATTTTTTGTTTTATTTATTTACATTTTAAATGTTTCCCCCTTTCCTGGTTCCCTCTGCAATCCTCATCCCACCCCCTCCCCCTGCTTCTTTGAGTGTGATCCCCAACCTACCTACTTATTCTCCCAATCCCACCTCACCATCCTAGCATTCCTCCACAATGGGGCATCAAGCCTCCATAGAACCAAGGGCCTACCCTCCCTTTGATGCCAGATAAGTCCATTCGCTGCTACATATGCAAGTAACTCCATAGACCCATCTATGTGTACTCTTTGGTTGGGGGTTTAGTCTCTGGGAGCTCTGGGGGGTCTAGATGGTTGACACTGTTATTCTTCCTATGGGGTGGCAAACCCCTTCAGCTTCTTCAGTCCTTCTCCTAACTCATCCATTGGGGTCCCCATGTTTGGTTGCCAGCATCTATATTGGTCAGACTCTGGCAGAGCCTCTCAGGGAACAGTTATACCAGGCTCCTATCAGCAAGTGTTTCTTGGCATCAGCAATAGTGTCTTGTTTTAGTGCCTGCAGATTGGATGGGTCCCACTCCTGAGAATCAAATAACTATTAAAAATGGGGTACAGAGCTAAACAAGGAATTCTCAATTGAGGAATCTCAAATGTCACAAAAGCACCTAACATATTGTTCAACATCTTTAATCATCATGTAAATGCAAATCAAACCAACCCTGAGATTCTATCTCACATCAGTCAGAATGCCTATGATCAAATACTCACACAACAGCAAATGCAAGTGAGGATGTAGAGAAAGAGGAACACTCTTCCAATGTTGATGGGATTACAAGCAGATACAACCACTCTGGAAATCAGCCTATGGGTTCCTCAGAAAATTGTAAATAGTTTTAACTAAGGACCTAGCTATAACACTCCTGGGCATATACCAGAAGATGCTCCAACATATAACAAAGACAGATGCTCCACTATGTTCATAGCAGCCTTATTTACAATAGCCAGAAACTGGAAAGGACCCAGATGTCCCTCAACAGAGGAATGGATACAGAAAATATGATACATTTACAGAATGCTGTACTACTCAGCTATTAAAAACAATGACTTCTATACCAATACCATACGGAAGTCATTGAAAAACAAAATAAAACAAAAAACAATGACTTCATGAAATTCTTAGGCAAATGGATGGAACTTGAAACTATCATCCTACGTCAGGTAACCCAGTCACAAAAGAACACATATGGTATGTACTCACTGATAAGTGGATATTAGCCCAAAAGCTCAGAATACCCATGGTACAACTCACAGACTGCATGAAAATCAAGAAGGAAGACCAAAATGTGGATGCCTCAGTCCCACTTAGAAGAGAGAACAAAATAATCACAGGAGGTAGAGGGAAGGAGCATCTGGGAAGGAGGATAGAGGGAGAGGGGGAAAGGGCAGTAGGATCAGATGTGGGAGGAGACTGGGAGAAGTTCAGAGGGCCAGATAATTGAAAGCAAGTGTATACCAATGGGGAATGGGGAACTCATCATAGCCAAGAGAAAAGTCCTAGATGTCAGGAAAGCAATAGGTTTCCTGGACCCTCGGGGGATGACATTAGCTGAAATACCAAAAAAAAAAAAAAGGGGGGGGAAACACAACCTGTAGAGACCATATCCAGTGCTTAGGAATGACCCCTGGTTGGGAGATAGAGCCACTCATCCATCTCAAAAATTTTATCTGAGAATTGTTCCTGTCTAAAGGAAATACAAGACAATACAGGGAACAGAGACTGAAGGAAAGGCCTCCAGAGACTGAACTGGTTCTTTTGCTTTTTTTTTTTAATATAGGCTATTTATTTATTTATTTATTTATTTATTTAAATTTTTATTGGATGTTTTATTTACTTACAATACAGATGTCATCCCCTTTCCCCATTTCCCCTCCTTAGAACACCCCCATCCTATCCCCCCTTCTCCTTTTTGCTTTTATACCATGTTAATTACATGAATGTATTAAGGTCAGTTCTAGGTTGAGGAACTAGCAATACAATAGATGCAAATAGTCAAGGAACAAGCAAGACAATAAACACAAATAGTCAAAGAAAAAGCAAGGCATTAAACCCAATTATGTCAATACTCCCATGGTAACTGTTTCTAAGTGTGGGGTGGTGGGCTGTGAGAGGCAGTAGGGTACCCAGTTGAGTCTGCTTCTAACCCGAGAGACCCTAAAGGAACGGTAGGAGTTTGGTGGTACTACTGGGCCTCCGAGTTCCACTCACTTAGCTTCAGCCCTCCACAGCCGCTCCCACAGAGGGGTCTATGACCATCAGTCACATAGGAATAGTGACTCAGGCTCTCCCACATGTAGTTGAGGTATCTCCAAGATCTTAGACCAAGCCAATAGGAGTCACCTACTGTCAGACCCAGACCCATCCCAAAACTGTATATAAGAATCCTATTCGGGGACAGGAAGTTCTGCCATTCCAGCATTCTTCATGTATTTCAGCTGTGGGGTCAGGAAGTTGTGGTGGGAGCCTAGTGCCCTGTGAGTATTTGAGGTACCTGAAAACATTGTTAAGCTGCAATTACCATGCCCGCCTCCTAGGACATTCAGCAGATGATCCTATCACCTGCCAGGTCCCTATAAGCATGATCACTTCAACTGAGGAACAGAATGAAGAATCCTGGAAGATGCAGTGAAAGGAGTACCAGGTTAGAGAATCTCGGGCATAGAAGATACCCTAGAAGACACTGACACAACAGTCAAAGAAAATATTAAAACCAAGAAGCTCCTAAATAAAAATATTCAGGACACAATGAAAAGACTGAACCTAAGAATAATAGGTATAGATGAGAGTGAAGGTTCCCAACTCAAACTGCCAGCAAACATCTTCAAGAAAATTATAGAAGAAAACTTCCCTAAGCTAAAGAAAGGGATCAGGAACTGATATCAGGGGAAGGTGAGCCCTCCAACTCTGGAGAAAAACAACCTCTTCTCTTCTGCTGTGTTTTCAGTCAGAGCCATCAAGTGGATTTAGATAAACCACAGGGGCAACTGAAGCCTCCTGGCCAGAGCCACTCTCTGCTACTGGCCAAAGGTCCTGCTGGCCTCTGTTTAAAGCCCGACAGCCCCCAACAGCATTGGCAAAGACTTAAGCCAGAGGGCGGTTGCCAGTTCTTTTTTTTTTTTTTTTTCACATTTTAAAAGCATAATATTTATTAATTGTTTAAACCTTTTTACATGTATACAACACATTTTTATCATATTAATTCTGTCACTTTTCTCTCTAACTCCTCCTAGCTTTATCGTCTCTGAAACGTCAAACTTTATGTTCCATCTATCTATCTATCTATCTATCTATCTATCTATCTATCTATTCATCCATCTATTATCTATCTATCAATTATCTTTATTTGGGGGGGGCGGGACAAATCTAGTCATATTTATTTTATTGATGGGTATGGCCCTCATGCTCACTGGACAATGACAGGAGGACCTGAGCCATTACAAGGTCCCCTTCAATTATTGGAGGTCAGGCCTCTCTCCCCGCCTTCACAAGAATAGAATCGCCAAGGTCCTTCTATACTTAGAGAAGGGAGGAGATGTCAGGAGCAGCCCTACATATACCCTAAAGGCCTAAAATCAGCCATAGGCCTAAAGTCAGCAATAGTCCTGACATACGTGCATGCCAACACCTAGTCTTGGGTCTCTGTGGAAAAGCACTGAAACAGCAGGCTATAAGCTATTGTAAACAGGCAGCTTCTGTGGAAATTTACCAGCCCAAATAGTCATAGGTCTTATAAATAGGCAGCCTCGGTGCACAGTACCAACTTAGATAAGGACAAGTGAATCATAGGCAGAGTCATAGTGACCTCTCCCCTGAACCTACACCCAGCTGATTCCCTGTTCTAAAAGGTATCTGTACTACCCTGAACACTTATGCTCCGGTGCCATTCCCTTCCCCACACCCTGCCTTTTTGTGTTTATAACCCCTGTGTAAATAAGTAAATTATGATGTGATTTAAATAACTAAATAAATTAAAAAAAAAAAAAGCCAGTTCTTAAATCTGCAGGAAGGCTTAGCATTTTGCACCTCTGTGGAATCCCCCAAAGCCAATAGATCAAGGGAATGTTCCCATTGGACACAGCATGTTTCCTCTTATCTGTCATGGACAACTCAACATCATATAAAACATCACCCCAGGTCCAAGGAAATATGTGCCCTGCTTAAATCCCATGGAATAAAAATAGCCAAAAACAAATCTTAGTAACAATGTTAGTTTGCCTAAAACAACCAGATATAAAAGAAATACAAGAATTGCCAATCATAAGGAGTCTGGCTCACACTGTTACAGAGTGGTCATTTAACTAGAAAACAAATGAATAGAACAAGTCAACCTGCAGCATGGGAGAGCTTTGAGACTACAACCACAGATAATCCAGATGAGATAAATTTGGGGCCAAGCTTCAGGACTTTAATTCTTTAAAATGGAGACTTGGACATAATGCTGTCTTGAGGGGTGAATATGTGATTAAAGCTCAGTATATATTAAGACAGGGACTTCTTTAGAAAATAAGGAAAGCAATATTTTAATTTTAAGAAAAATTCAAAATCCGATTCTAACAAGAAAAAACAACCTTCTAAAAGCTGTACATCAAAGATACTGTTAAATAGATTCCTTTTTAAAATTTATCAAGCTTAGGATGGGAGATTGTTCAACTGGTAAAATGTTCACTGCAGCTGTACCAGGGCCTACATGTGAATGCCCATTTAGGTACAGGTACCTAAAACCTGTATACAGGGTGCACTCCTGTGCTTGTGGAGCAGAGTTGAGTTGATCCTTGGAGCTATTGACCGGGTCACTCTGCCACATTGGTTCTGATTCAGTGAAAGACCTTGTTTCACTAAATAAATTAAGTAGGGATGGAAATAGACATGAGATGCTGACATTTGGCAATCACTTCCACAGGCACACATGTGTATGTGCAATTACACCCAATGTGAACACAAATATCCATAAATCACACAAGCACGCATGCACACAAAGATGCACAGACAGCACATTATCTTTTGAAAGCAAAGAAAATACGATAAAATAAATGTGAAGCTGGGCAGTGGTGGCGCACTCCTTTAATCCCAGCACTTGGGAGGCAGAGGCAGACGTATTTCTGAGTTCGAGGCCAGCCTAGTCTATAGAATGAGTTCAGGACAACCAGGGCTATACAGAGAAACCCTGTCTCAAAAAAACCAAAAAACCAAAAACCAAAAAAAAACAGAAAACAAACAAACAAAAAAACAACGAACAAACAAACAAACAAAACAAATAAATTTGAAATTGCTTAGAGAAAGCTTTCACCCCTCAACATATAACTGCACTATTTTCTAAATGTCCTGGATCAGAGCTGCTACTTGCTTCTATTTGATCAGTAATATAAGCTCTCTCATAGGTTTAGAGAGATCATTACACAATATTGCATTTCATTTAATCATTTCAGCATAAGAGACCAATTTGTACCTAAGAATACCTTGAAGAGCAATGAAAGAGTCTCACACTGCTGATGAGATGCACAACTTACCTAAAATTTCACTGAAAAATGGATCCCAGTCCTTAGCAGGAAATGATTCTTACCAAAAGTCAAAATAAAGTAAACATATCATATTTTCTTCTCATTCCATGAATGTCATCTGACCACTTAACCCTGACAAAATAATAGATACATAACAGGGAGGGAAGAGTTGTCTCCCACTATACTTTTCGATTCCATAACCATTACCAAAGTGAAGACTATAGACAAAAGGTAACTGCAATAGCTCAGCTATAAGCTCACCACATGGACCAACAGCTTCTGAAAGAACATCATCAAACTTGGATGCCTTTAGTTTTGCCATAAGTTGTTTGTTTGAAACTACTTCTCTACAAAGTCTTAACCACAAGTTAGAAAACTGATGAAACATTATGTTCAATGGTGGGTAGTATCTCAAACATGTATCATTTGGCACATCATATGTCCATGTATTCACCCACTGGGTAAAAAACTTCAATATTATTAGAAGCTGTAGGAAATGTTTCATATATAAGACCAGATGCTTTTTTGGGATCAAGAAAGATGGAAGATGAAGGTCTCAGAACAGTGACTTCATGGCCTCTCTGTACAAGTTCATCCAGTATTATCTTTAAATTCATCCAGTGACTGTATTCCATTGGCCACACCAACACCTTCCCACAGTTCACAGATCTGAAGCAGCAACTCATTTGCAGCAAGACCAGAGCAGAAATCCACTTGACAGGCATCCTGAAAATCACAGTCCTTCTGTTCACAGTGTGTTCCCTTTGCCACTGCTTGAGCTTTTATCTATTAAGCATTACCCAAGAAGTTAAAATTTAACTTGCGCTGCTCAAAGCTGATAACTGAATGACCATTAGTTTTTGAAGACAAAAAAAAATAGTGAAAATAAATGTTAATTATTCTCTGTTTACATGAAAGTGTTTAATGTCCCTTTTATGATGAAGCATTTACAATAAACGAGGAGGTGATGATTGTGTGTTCAACTGTTGATGCTGTATAGATACTAAAGTATTCTAAAATGTCTCACAAAGGCAGTGACATCATAGTGCTCTCTGAATTCTCCTCTATACAGAATTGAAAGCATATTAATTTACATAGCTGATCATTATTTCTTTCACATAATCCATCAAAATTTTTGTATCAATGTTGATAAATGTATTCATGTAATCCAATTCAACAATTGATTCATGTAATCCAATTCAACAATTTGATCAAAACATGTTATATTCATGTCGAAAATTCTCAAACAGTAAAATAATCGTCATTTAAAGGGAAACTGAGCACAAGGCAGCTACAGTTTCCTCTCAGAAACCAAATTAGAATGAAAGGGAGCTTAACCTGGCATGTCATAGTATGCAGGGATTACTAGCAGCTTCTTGTCACGCCCTGGATGGGAGAAGAGCTTGTTTTTCAGAGTCTGCGTGTTTGGTTGGTGGGATTCACAGTTAGCACACTACTGCATTTTACCAGGATAAAAATACCCAATATACCTTTTATGCTTTATCACCAGATCCTCTTGCATAAATTACTTATCTTGAGATGTCTTATAAAGTAGTTGGCCAAGTGACTCATGGCCCATGTATCTTAGATCACTCTGCCTTAAAATTCTATTATTTAGCCCTACAAACATCTACAGTAGCGAGAACAACATGTGAAAATTACTCATGTGTTTCACTTAGTAGAATCAATTGCAAGATAACTTAATAAATATTCCCAGTCTTCCATTACTATTATAGCATCCATTGAATGTTAAGAATATCATAGTAAGAGCCTTTTTAGTATTTCCTCATCTCATTGAGAAATAAAAGATATCTTTGGAAATTTCTGCATAGATGAACCCTAATAATTATCTTCATATACACTAGATATGTCTTTATAACAATAATAATAATAATAATAATAATAATTTTTTTTACAGTCCAGATTTTAATCCCCTTCTCGTCTACCCTTCTACTGTTCCCCATCCCATACTTCCTCCTGCCCCCTGTTTCCAAGAGGATGTTCTCACCACTCCCCCCTAGGCATTTCTTAGTTAATTGAGGTTAATAGTTGAAATTAGCCATCGTACCCTCTTATGTATAAAATTTATATACTTGTCCTGCCCTATGGACAAATCAAACACAGTGCTAAAAGATAACATTTGTTTCCAAAAGCATATTTCCTTATAAACATTTCAAAATGGGAATTATAAGGCAATTTTGTGTTACTAGAGAATACTGTCCAGCCATCTGACAAAACTAGTACATATAATACATGAGATATTTCCAGAGATGGAGCTCAGTATATATAATGTATGGTAATAGCTACCGAGTGAATGTTATAAAACTTTTAGGAATAAGTCTTTTTGTGTTCATTTTTAAATTGTAAATAAATGTTTCATAATATATATCCGCTAACATTTTCCCTTCCCTCCACTCCTTCCAGTTCCTCCTCCTCCCTTCCCATCAAAATCTATGTCCCATTTTGTCTCTCCCTAGAGAAGAACAGGTTTCTAAGAGATAACACCCAAACATGACAAAAGAAAACATAAGTTGAAGCAAAATCTATCATAGCAAGTCTAGATGTAGCAACTTAACGGAGAAAAAGAATTCACCAACTGTATAGGCATCAGAGAATCACTTGTTCTCACAGATCCACACAATTACTAAGCTAAAGCTATGGTATGTGGGCAGAGGACCTGGTATAGGCCCTAT
Organism: Mastomys natalensis; assembly: GCA_021653895.1. NCBI lineage: Eukaryota > Metazoa > Chordata > Mammalia > Rodentia > Muridae > Mastomys > Mastomys natalensis. The sequence goes on along the minus strand of JAJTUV010003062.1, from coordinate 71,152 downwards.
GCTTGCTTCTTCACTCTCTGTGAACTCATAAGCCTCTTGCTTATTTGATTCAGAGGAACTTGTTCTCTGGTGTCATCCATCTAATCTGACTCTTAGTATTAACAGGAAGTCAGTAGAAGAGTATCTGACACTGAATGTTAGTTACATGAAAAACTATGGGCAGTCATGTAAATGAACAACAAATGAAAATGACTTCAGAAAGCTTCAAAGACATTTTAATGATTAGACATTGAGTTTTTAGTTGTTTTAGAGTGAAAAGAGAAACCTGACTCCCCTCCTTAGGAAAACAAACTTTTACATAAAATTATTTGGAAAACGTATTTCTCTCTTTAGCAAGATTGGGATACCAAGGTCCAAGATCATCAACCGAATTCCTAATGAAACAAGACCAAATGACACTATGAATACTGTCATCAATTTGTCAAAGTCCTGTACAAAGAAAAAAGTAAAAAAAAAAAAAAAAAAAAAAAAAAGCATAAAAATAAAATTTGCAGCCATTATGGAATTAGTATTAGAGAAATAACCTGCTTCTAAGTATATACACTATAAGTCAGGAGACAATGAGGTAATATAAACAGAAACAACAGAGAAAAGGCTGAGACAATATATGCGATAAAATTATTTCACAGAAATGAAGGAAATGGCAAGTCTGTGAGAAAGAATAAAACTGACAGAATTTATTATTATCAGGCTATTTGTACAAGATATGAACAAGAGAGTCCTGCACTAGAAGCAAAAGAACACGCAGCATAATCATATAAAAGTGTGAAAGAAATAAGCAATAGTAAGTATAGCAAATACAGAAAGTAGAGTAGATAGTAATCATAAACTATAGATTCTATTTTGAAATCTATTAAATGAATAGTAAGAGAAGAAAAGTAAACTTGCACATACAAACAAGAAAGTAACTGAAGAAGGTTATATGGATATATGCTTAGTTATAAATAAGAACCTTGAATGTAAATGGAGGAACTTCTTCAATATTTATATACATTTATTGCTTGAGTAAAAAAACGACCCATCAAAATGGGATACTTCTTACAAGAAACTCACTTTGAGAGTAAGATGACACATGAACTGAAAAAGACAGATTAACAGAGAAATACCCTGCAAAAGGAAACAAAATGCGAGCTCTACAATTATATCAAAATTAGAATTAAGATAGATTTCAAAAGTGATTAATAATTTTCAAAATACAGTTTGATAAAATGGATTTCAAATATAAGCGCATATAAATGGTGCTTGAACATATAGCTATATTCAATAAGCATTGCTAGATGTGGATGGAAGCAGACTCTAAAACATTATTAGTTGTGCTTGTGGCAAAACAACAAAACCAAAACCCTTCCCTACCCTCAGGTCTAGTAGCAATAAAGGGAATTCTGATCAAGTTCATTGTAAACATATTTTTGCATTATTCAGGACTGCAAGATAATGAGTATAGAAAAATCACTCAATTTGCTTGAAGAACAGCACAGCACAGAACAGCACATGTCGTTTGTAATATTTATTTTATTTCAATTTTTATTAATCATTCCATTTGTTTACATGTGATATTACATGTGTCTCAAGTGATATTCCACTTCCTGGTTACCCCTCCACAATCCCCTCTTCCCGCATCCAACCTCTGCTCCCTCCTCTTTGCCTGTATGAGGGTTGGTTGGTGGTCTAGTCCCTGGGAACACTGGGTTGTCTGGCCAGCTGATGTTGTTTTCCCTATGGGGTTGTAATCCTGTTCTTCTACTCCAGTAAGACTGGATTTATAATATTCTATTATGTAGTTGTAGAAATGTTTCAAATAACTCAAGTCTTGGATTTTTTAAAAGGAACTTATCTTTCGTACCTGACATCACCATGCTCTGTTCTGCACTGTCTGTCCCTGCTAGACACACTCACCTCCTTACATCACAAATGTTAGTATGGGATATTGTAGTAAGGTTCAGTTCCAAGATGTAAATGCAAGTAGACTCATAGAATACTTGCAGAACTGCACATTGTCAAACAAACTAGAGCAACGAAGACTAGGTTATGTCGCATGGCTTTGAGAAACTTATTACTGGGTACTCATGATGTAACACTGAGCTCAGGAGGACTATAGCCAGTGACAGAGAACTCTGTTTCTTTGTATGCATGGCGAGCAGCTGTGACTATCCAAAAGCACAATGTATGAGCCTGTGTGAATGTTAGAATAAGATGTCCACAAGACCAAGACCCTATTCTGCAAGGGTTTGAAACCATGAAATAATCTATAACATCAAAAGTAGCCCCAACAGAGCTCATCAGACTTGGCTTCCAGTTCTCTGCTGTTAGGGACTTCAGTGTCTCTTTGTAATCAGTGGGTTGATCAATAAGGCTAACAATGGCAACACAGAAGAAAACTGAATTAAATTATTGCTATAACCCGACTGACCTGATATCTAAAGCATATTTTATTTAGTAGTTGCAGGATATGTATTCCATCTTCAGGACATTGTAAATTCTCCAGCATATATTATCAAGCAGCCTCTACCAAAAATCCCAAGCAAGTTCAAACAACTAAGTTCAAATATTCAATCTATCACTTTTTATTTGTTCTTTAACAGTTTCAGCAAGATGATCACTCTCATTTTATTTTGGAAAGTACCCTGGCAATTTGAGAACCAGTATTAGGGTGATGATTAATTCAGATCCTGTTAGAGTGTAAATGTTACCTTTACCTGCTCTATTGTGGTCAAGCAAACACCAGAGGTTTGGAGTTCAGGTCTTTTGACCTCTGTTGAGATTTCTGACATGAGGGATTATATCCACAGTTTCTAGGCTGCATGGCATGTTGTCTTCATTTGATGGCTTCCTCCTCTTTTATTTATTTTTAATTGAAAAAATATTTTATACTTTGAGGTTATAATGTAACCTTTCCCTTTCAGACTTCCAAACTCTCCCCTATATCCCCCCTGCTGTGACTGACTACTCTCCTGAGTTTGAATCTTCACCTTTCTTTAGGCTGCAAGTACAGATCTCATGTATTGGTTACATAGTTCTGGTATATGATGTTAATTATTTCCTTAGGAGTTCAATACAAGTTTACATAATTGCTGTGTTGTTTGTGGCAACACAAGATATAAAAATCTGTTTACATAAAATCCATTGTTATTTTTCACTTACCTCCTCTATTATTGGACAGGATGTATGTGTATGACATCAGACTGCCATGCAATCTTCAGAGAAGAATTTTAAATAGAACATCCTTTGATGATCTGTGTAACTAACAAGAACTGCTTGTTAAAGAGACTTGGGTTCTTTTTATTTTTTCTTTCTTTACTTTTTTTGCTCTTTCCTTCCTTCCTTCCTTCCTTCCTTCCTTCCTTCCTTCCTTCCTTCCTTCCTTCCCCCCCTTTCCTTCCTTTCATTCTTTCTTCTCTTTCCTTTCCTTTTCTTTGTTTCTTTCTTTCAGTTTGTGTGACAAAGTGCATTTCTACAGATTGGCTAGGTGTCTTCCTGCTTGGAAACCTCATAGCTGAGTCTGACTACTGTGTCCCACACTAATGTTTGTGATGCGAGGGAGTGAGCATATCCAGAAGGTACTGATAGCACAGAGTGTGATCTGGTGATGACATGTGACAATGTTAAATTAAAAATTGTTCAAGGCTTAGGTTATTTGAAATACTTCTACAATCATACAGTAAAACACAAAAATCATGCACTGTGGTATTATTTAAGTTAATTCTCTGACTTTTGTATACCGATAACTTTCCAGTCTAGGGAAATGAAATATGATTCTTTATTTCCTGTGTTGTTGTTTGCAGACTATGCTCTGAGTATGAAAATTTTAATTTTAGATATTTGCAGGTTTTTTTTTTTCAAGAGCCCTTTACAATTTTAAATATGCTTTCCAGTATAAATCTTAAATTTTTCCACCCAATTTTGATTATTTCTTTAATCTGCAATTATCTTTCCATGTGTTATCAACAGAGTACAAGTAAAATGTACCCTCAGCATTTGTTTTTCACATACTTGTCCTGGGCAGTAAAACAGATAGAAATGACCAGATAGATGAGAAAAGGGAAAGCACAGGTCACCTTTTGCTACGGGAGGGAAATATATTATAATACCAAGCAAATTGGATTAAGCCTTGGGTACTCAGCAATTACTCTGAGATAAGCAGGCTCTGGTCCATTGCGCATGTTTGTACTGTCCAATTGCACAGATCATTCAGTAAAAAGAATATTCGAGGTGTCCTATGGAAAATAAGTCTTCCATCTCCCTATCCAAAATTTGATCAGGAGATCATGTTTTTATTGCTAATGTGTTGGGAAAAATCTTTAGTGGGTGGGATAAATAAAGAATCTTGGTGAAGTATTTTGTATTTGAGAGATGTATTTTTATGTTCATGTAGTACATAGGACTAGGCTGAAAATGCATGTAGATTAAGTCAAGCTATTATAGAATCTACTTCCTCCTTATCATGGATTATATCTTAATGGTCATTTCACTTTTAACATTTATACTCATGCCTATGTATTTGTGCAAAATTATAAACTGTACTTTGTTCATCCCATTATCAGGAAATTTAAATAATTTTTACTACCTACTTATGTAATTTTTCATTTGTTCTTTAAATTCTTTTAAGTTCCTACTTCTTTGTTCTCCTCTACTTACATTTAAACTTCACTTTGTACTTACTACTACAGCTGACATTTTTGTTTTGAAGGTAGTGGCAGTGGGGTGTGGGTGGATATATATATGTATGGTGTATGTACATGTGCAGGTATATGATGTGAATGATAAAGGCACAGGACAATTGTGTGATGTTGATTTTCTACTTCTACCATCTGTGGGTTCTAGAGCTTAAAGCTAGGTGGTCAGATTTGTGCAACATGAAATATCTTGCTGCCCTTCATATTTATTTCTATGACAGTCTCAGTTATTTCTTTTTCTTATGTTGTTGGGTTTAGTGTATACTGGAGGCTCTTCCCTCTGTTATGGTAGTTTGAATATAACCTTCCTAGTCACTTTTTTTGATAGATCACATTCTTGTTTTTCTCTTTTAACACTAATACTTCATTTCCTTGCAGTTTGTTTTTAAAAATTGATGTTTCTGAAAATTTAAAACTTGAGGCCTTTTAGTGTTCTCCAGCTGCTGTTTCTTTGGCTATTATTATTCTAAGGATTATGGCATCAAGAAATCTACATTAAATATAATAATGTGAGAAAATAAATATTTAAGATAGCTAATTTCTTAGTGTTAAGGTGTAAGATATACAGATGAACCCAGTAGATCAATGATTTCTAAAACAAATATAATCTTGCCCATCTGATGCACAGTGTTATAACTGAGTGATATAGTCTTGCCTATCATAGCTACACATATTACCCTTTGTTCTTAAAGAGCCCTAATCCCTTTTATTCTTTCCTGTCTTTACAAAGAATCAGTAAAGACACAAGTAGCATGTTACAGAAAGGGAGAGCAATGACTGCCACACAGGCGAGTAGGAGTTCAACCACATCCAGAGAGTCATACTGGTACAAAGTGAAATTATAGGTGAGTAACTTCAGGTTCCTGAACCCTTTGCGGCACATAACAAACTCAATCAAGAAGATGGTTTTGTCCTGTGACTTCATAGGCTCATAATGTTTGATAACTACATCACATTCTTTTTATAACTAAAACAAAATACAATGGACATTGACTTACAGAATCAGCATGAAAACACATGTGTATAAAATTTTTTATAGATGATACAGATTATTACAGGAAGATATAAAAAATTGTTTATACCCACTGTTAAGATCTTATTAATATATAGGCTAGAAGTTCTTGAACATACACATTTAAATATATAAAGAGAAAACCTTGGACATAATACATATTATCATTAAGAAACTTGAATCACTTAAGCCACAATAGCAAAATAATCAAATTAAAATGAGTTAGCCTTTCAAGTTATGAAATGTGAGTCACCCAGAAAGCAATTGGTAGTGCAGTTAATATGAAGAGTTCAAAACACTACCGTAGTTTAAAGATGGATTAAAAATACACACCATTTCCACTGTGGCATATACTTGGGCAAAGCTGATAGGAGTTGGGGCCAATAGGGATTTTTATTGAGTGCTTAGCGTTTAGATAGTCCTGGGTTCCAATACAAAATAGATTAGATAGATATAGATAGATAGATAGATAGATAGATAGATAGATAGATAGACAAATTAACAAATAAAAAAACAGTTATACTCATGAAGGGTTAATAATTGCTGCCTGCAGCACATTGAACAAATCTGAACTTAACATTGTATGAAAGTCTACTGAAGCAGCTGCTTCCTTGGTCAACATGTGAGCATGTTATGTTGTTCTCTGCATAAGGGGAAGACAGAAACAGGAATTCCATGATGGATTGACTCATGGATGCCATTGGCTGCACCATGAGTCACAAGAGCATCAGGTTTTAGATGATCTAGAATCAAAAGAACATTATAAAATATACTAATGAGGAATCTTTGATGTAAGTAAAAATTGTCTAAAAACATGTCCAAAGGGATAGTTTTCTTAATATAAAATATTAAATTGTTTTAATATCTAAGAGAAGAAGCATCTAAATGTTCTGTAGAGTAACTGAGAACTTCATTTCTTATTTTGCTATTTTTCATGCTTTCAATATTATTCTATTGCTAGCAGATTCTATGGTTTACAGTTGTGGCATGTGATTTGGCCCTGAACAATGAAAAGTGACTTTCCACTTGAACACACAGAGTTCATAAAAGATGGAAGAAAAACAATATCGTGAAATACCAGGCTTGTGTTAGGGCTGCTGTCTTTTTTATAATTAATTAATTAATTAATTAAATTTGATATTGTAATTGAATTATGATATTTCCTCTTGATTTCTCCTCCTAAACCATCCAATACGTGTCTCACTTCTCTCTTTCAAATTTGCAGTCTCTTTTTCTCTAAATGTCATTGCATGTATTTGTATATATGTATACCATACATATTATATTCCTGATTATAACCTGTTCAGTCCCTATAATGTTATTAGTACATATGTTTTCAGGACTAACCGTCTGTTACTGAACAACTAGTTGGTGTGTTCTTCCATGGAGAAGAAGACCTCTCTGCTTCCAGCTTTCTTCAGTTACCTAGACTTCATGTAGGATTGAGGCCTTGTACACTGTTCTGTATCTTCTCAGTATGAGTAACGTCATGGTTATTGAAGGAGAATCTACAATCACTAATTTACTAAACCAACATTAACCTTAACAACCATCTATAAACATTTTTCTTTATTTTTACAGAAAAGTGTAGTCTTCACTCCCCATCGAAGAAACTTCTCTTTGCAACAGAACTTGGTATCTTCAAGAAATAAGAGATTCTTAATGCCATTTATCTCTTTCTCTATCTTTCTACCCATTGTTCTTCCCTTCACTTCCAAGTTAAAGAACAGAACTAAGATTGTTTGAGAAATTCAAAGGAAAATATGGTTGTATAGAATTTCTTTGAAATACATGTTTTATACATAAACCTGTGTGTGTGCGCATTTGTGTGTGTGTGTGTGTGTGTGTGTGTGTGTGTGTGTGTGTGTGTGTTTAGTTTTGATGGAGTTTGACAAGTGGGGTAATAGTGATGTCCTCAGGGGTGATCTATTAACAACAACAACAAAAACAAAAAAAAACAAAAAAAAACAAAAAAAAAAAAACAGATCCAGGGGCATGGGAAACTAGTTTTTCAGTTTCATCTTCATTTCAGCTTGAGTTATTTTTAATAATATATCTTTGTTTAATTTTGTTTCAAATAATGGATTGTTTTCATATTTTCCATCAGCTTTATGTTTGTGAAGTGTTAGGCAAACTCAGACTTTTTTCTATTTTTATTTTTTATTCTTTAAGTTTATTGAGCTGAATCTTTTGACTTCTTTAAACTCCTTGAATTACTTAATGAATTTCATGTTTGTTTTATTTTAAATTTTGTATGTTATGCTTCATCTACATGTTTCTCATTGGAGACCTTATGTATAGAATTAGAGGGAATATGCCCTTGTCCATTTATAGGGTTTACATTTTGGACACAAGAACTTCTTTGTTAGTCTGTGATTACTATATCCATAGAGATTTAAAATAGGACACTGTATGTATACAGTTTGAGTTGGGCATAAAGGCTACATATGGGTTAGGTGTATAATGGACACAGAAGGTTGAGATGTAAAACACCAACGATCTGATTGAATCCTAAAGCTTAGGGGTAAATCTATTGTTTGAGGAGGGACTGTGGAAGGGAGGATCAGGCACATTCACTTAGCTACATTAAATAGAAGATGTATAGACTCAGTCTGAGCTAAGAGTTTCTGTCTAGAGTAACACATTGAGTTGGATGGTGTGGGCTCCTGTGTAGAGCTTGGAGAATGAGGACATAGCAAGCAGGATTTGCTAGAAAGCACCAGGACATTAGATGTGAGCTTGTCTATACTATATTCTTTAATGTAGGTCTCATACGTAGATGTCCCATGGTCCTGGCATTTCCAATAGCCTGAAGTTTCCAATGCAACTGAAATTTCTACTTAACAGCTTTATGTAATAGCCTTTCAGGGCCTCCCAGCATAGGCACATACTTTACTACTCATATATTGGCTGTGGCCAGTAAGTTCAGCAGAGCCTTCTTGATCTATTTCATGTTCATCTTTCATGTCTGCAGAACCAGTACTACATGGATGCTGTTGCCAAATTCTTCACCAAGATCATTATATATCACAGCCACCTTGGACCATCCTGTTGTATCTGGAGGTACGCTATCCCTGATTAAATACATTTCCAGGGTCTTGTTTCTGAAACTACACTAGTGTAGTTGTATTAACTTAGGCTCTTTCTTTTCTAATTGTTTTGAATTTTCATAAGATTGAGATTTTGAGGGTTGACTTATGTCCTCAAAGTACTTTCATGTTGCACCAGTACAAGGGACAAGGTTTCTCTTTAATGGTGCTAACTCCTTCAACAAGTATAGCTGGTTTTTTTCAGTGCCCTTCTTGATGGCAACTTAAATATTTTCCTGCTCCTTTCCTTGCCTATTCTGCTGTATCCCAGGCAGATCTGAGTTGAAGAGTGAGCAAGAGTCATATAATACTTTGACTTTGTGTGTCTAGAGCTAACTGGAAAAATTTTGTTGAGTCATGTTAATAGATACTAACTTTTAGACTACAGCCATAGTGATATGCTAATATTTAATACCATCATTGTAACTCCATTTTATTACATTGTGTTTCTGATTAGAGCTAATAGTCTCTTAAGAAGAGATGGTTAATGTTTGGAAGCCCAGTCATAAAAAGTTGGCCTTAAAACCAGGGCTTTCAGCTTATGCTTGCATTTTTATTGTATATGTGTATACAGTTACCCTGTCTTGTAATTAACTCAACTAAGCTGAAGATTTGACAAACTGGTTATTTTAAGCCAACTCTTTATCACCCCCTCTCTCTCGTTCTTTCTTTCTTCTAGACACCCATAATTAACAAAGTAGAGTCTTAGTAGGTACCTTACTTTTGGTGCTTGCTTGTGTGATATTGACTTTTCAGTACTCATAAGATGTTCTCTTCATCTAGTGATTTCTGACCTATCAGGGCATACATCAAAAAACTAATATTACCATTATAAACAGGAGGAGAATACTAATAAGAACCTGAAAATCTATACTCTAAGAGCTAAGTTTAAGCTATCTACATTGAAGGGATAATTGTGTTCAAATTCTGTGTAATAAATCACCCATTCATCTATTTGCCTAACATTTTAGGATTCTGATTTCCTGACTTGTACCAGGACTTTTTTCCTTTTCTTTAAAAATCATGTACATGTAAATTTTGTGATTTCTGTGAGCTTCTATTATGTCATCTTATTATTATTAATAATGTAAATGATCACGGTTTTTACCCACCTTTGAGTTCATAGACAATATAATATATTTCATCTAGCATTTATTTATTTTTAAAATAAAATAAGCAATTCTATTTTAAAGAGATCTTCTTTTTTCTTATTTATTGAAGAATTCCCTCTACATGTCTTACTGTATGCCTTTCTTTATTTACAACAAGTAAAATTAGACTTAAAATTCCTAGTCTAGTCTTATACCTCAATTAGAGAATATTTTGATTTTAGAGTCTAGTATCTAATCAGTTTTGATAAATGTACCATAAATATTGTTGACATTGGAGACCATTTTCCTTTTTGTATTTTATATAAAATTAGCTCAACTAAACTTTTTGGAGCTCATATGAGACCAAAAGAATACTGACTCCAAGGCAAATAGCATCTGAATACTTAGAAGTTTTAATAACCTTTCAGATGTGATGGCCATATTCACATTACTTGGGATTTGAGCTGGTTAGCCATACCTACAGACTGGAATTCATGTGAGTAACAGGTATGGCTGCATCTCACACTGTTGGCATATGGATTCACACTATGTTTATAGGTCATGTCGTTACTATGAAATTTTTATTCATTAGCAAACAACAGAGGCCACCAGAAAGTATTAACTAAAGATATAGGAAATTTTTGCATTATTTCTTCAATATCACTTAACATCAAAATCCAGTTCCCATTTGGTTACACAGCATTCATGTTCATCCTCTTCTTTAATAGGAAGATGATCTATTGCTTTCTTAAATGATTTTACATATGATATACAAACCATCCACTGAGAATATCCCTTGTATAGATTTATAATAATGTTTTGCCCATACAAAATTAAAAATTAAAAAAACTATGATTAATAATGAAGGAATTCTTCATATATTGAAATATTTAATTTTTCCCTATGTAAAAGCTTGGATTAAGTAAGGTAGGAAGCTTTATAAACACATGTTAATACACAGAAAATTCAGATTATTGAGAAGTGGTATTGACATCTTCATATGTGGGGATCAGGTGGCACATATGCAATAAAGTGGCAGCATAAGATAGAAGTTATGGTTTTAACATCTCCTAAGGTCAACTTTTCATAATTGTGCCACCACAGTAAACCATCTCAACTACCCAGACTGTTGGGTTGTATCAGAAACACAATGTAATAAAATGGAGTTACAATAACGGTATTAAATCTTATCATATCACTATGGCTGTAATCTAAAGGTTAGTATGAACATGACTCAACAAAATTTTTCCAGTTAGCTGTAGACTCACCAGATTAAAAGTTTTATTTTCAAATTTATGTTAGAATGCAATGTCCAATATTACACCATATCAAAGCATTTTTATCATTTATAACATGTTTACTCTATTATAACTGGTACAGATGGAATCTTTATGATACTCTATCTTTCAGTATCCTAAAATATGATGTGCATTTTCGTACCGCAATAAATTTTATTACTTGCTTGATTTTATTCTTTGTTAAAACTTAGTGCTTTCTTTTACATCTTTTTTATTCAGACAAATATATAGATGTAATTCCATGAATAGGCTGACTTTATCTCACTGTGAATATGTGGCTTTGTAGATGTTTCAACTCAAAACTAATGCATCCAATCCACCTTTCACTCTGAGCAGCTCTTTAAGAAACTCACAGAAAAAAATTTCCAATACGTAAGCAATGCAAATATGGTTCAGATTGTGTATCAAGCATACACTATATGATGCAAACCAGAGTTTTATAATATTTACTAGATTGTATCAATCATAAACTAAATCAACTAAACTTTGTCTGGCATCATCTGTGGTGTCTACAACATTTCTATTTTAGGCAATGCTGTCAAAGTATCTTGGAAATTTGCTAGCTTATATTATCTAAAATTCTCAGACTGCAATAATAACTTCTGAGATAAGATGAAGTTGAATATGTGTGGGTGCTATTGCAAGATTCTGAATTTATCATTTTTTTAATTATTTTATATATCTTCAAAGATAAGGTTGTTCCATGAGTCTCAGAAGAGACTTCAACTTAGGTTTTGAATAACACTGAGACTGTTGAAACTATGGATGGTGTTGGAGAACAACTGGATTCATTTTCCATTATTAAAATGACATTCTGCAATGCTTAGGGGCAGTATATTATAATTTAAGATGTGTTTAATGTTAAATTGAGGAGAGATAGACTTGTAATGTTTAATGTCTAATCTTACTTGTTAATTTGATGAGATTGAGAAGTGCCCAAGAAACTAGCAAATAATAGTCATAGGTACTTCAAGCAAGGACTAACTAAAGGAAGGGTATACTCACAGCTGAATTTGGAGACCAACATTTATTGGGTGTGGAATATAAATGAAATATAAGTTTAAAAAGATAATGTACAAATTCTCATTTTTTGCTCATGCCCATCATAACCAGAGCTGCTCTCCTCTGCCACACCTTCCCTAACATGATGTAGTGAAGTTCTGAAACTATAAAACTATGCTGATTCAATTTTATATTGAAAATGGAAAACACTTATATCTTAGCACTAATTTGATGGGTTTGACATCACAGAAGTTGTGTGAATGTGATTGAGGTTTGTAATCAAACTCCAAGAAAATGGGGATGCACATTCTGTGCTTCTAGTCTCCCCTGAGGGACCTAGCCTAAGGCTACACAAGGGATTTGAGTGGAGTACAAGAAACTTCCCTGTTAATCCTAAGGAGTCTGATCTGCAGGATGCCTTCATATGGCATAAAATAGTCAGGACTCCATATGGCATAAAATAGTGGGACTAAGGATGTCATATGTCATATATGAAATAGAGCATCATATATCATAAGATAGGATCCCAGATGAGATATTATCATCACATTCACCATCACAGATGTGATAGGCATAAGAAGCCAGTCTTCCTCTTAGATAAGAGGACGTATAAGACATGTGTTAGCAATCAGAAAAAATTTTCTTCAGATTGCCCTCAAGCGAGTTCACTCTAGTACTAGGGAGAAAACCTGAAGAAAGAAGGACCAATAAACAATGACAGTGCATGTCAATTTCTTACAGAACATCCTAGTGATAAAACTCCAGAAGGCTAGAAGGACAGGAAATTAAAAGAGTTATTGAGAATCCAAACAGATCTTTATAAGAAATCAAACAGAAACAGATAACATAATGTTGATAAACAAATATCAGATTAATGGGGATGGGGAGCACAGGAACTCAAGGTTCAAATCCTCAAGCAAAATTTCAAATAAGACACGTCTGGAGAGAGATTCCAGGAAGAAAGAACAGAGCAAATATAAATGTAGGAAGAGAAGACATTCAAGACAAAATACCTTGTCTTAAAAAGACAAGAGAAAATCATATTCTTCATGACTTTGATGAGGATTAAAAGATTTTATTGAATGTGTTTGTCATCTGGAACGAAAATAGACTTGATATGGAAATTTTAGTCTCTGTACTTGCTTTCCTGCCTTTTCATGTTTTCAGTGCATCATTTCAAGTCCATTTTGGTAATGTGCCTAGATTCCTACTAAATTACAACTTTTTTTCTTAGTCTCATGTTTTGTGAAATCACAAGGTGGAAGAGGAAAGAGGAGCATAAGCTGTGTAAATATCCAGACATAGAAAATGTTTGCTTGATCCTTGCAAAAGGAAACTGTTCAGTAGCTAAGTGTATGTCTTCAGGCATTCTTAATTAGCTAAATGTGTCATGCTGTTATTTGGACTCAATTCTCATTTAAGAAATTGATATTAAGATATCCAGCGGGCCACACCCAGAGGCAGCTTGACCCCCAGGAGCTTTCACACAAGAATAGATACAGAAAATGTGGCACATTCATACAATGGAGTACTACTCAGCTTTTATAAACAATGACTTCATCAAATTCACAGGCAAATGAATGGAACTAGAAAATACCATCCTGAGTGAGGTAACCCAGTACAAAAGAACAAATATGGTATGTACTCACTGGTAAGTGGATATTAGCTCCAAAGCTCAGAATACCCATGATACAATCCATAAAACATATGGAGCTTAAGAATAAGGAAGAGCAAACTGTAGCTAATTCAATCCTACATAGAATGGGGAACAAAACAATCACAGGACATAGAGGGAGAGAGGGACCTGGAAGGAGAGAGGAGGGAGAGGGTGAAAAGGGGGAAAGTAAAGCGGTTCAGGAAGTTGAATAGAATCATGTAGCACTGGAGGATAAGGAACTAGGCGCAGTCACTAGAAAGTCCCAGACTCCAGGTAAGTGAGAGGATCCCAGGACCCAACAGTGATGACTTTAGCTGAAATATGCTACAAAAGGGAGATACCTACTTGCAAAGACCACCTTCAGTAGGTAGGCACAGCTCCCATTGAGGGATGGGGCCACCCATGCATCTCAAATTGTTTAACCCAGAAATGTTCCTGTCCAAAGGAAAGACACAGACAAAAACTGAACCAAGACTGAAAGAAAGGCCATCCAGAAACTGCTCCACCTAGGGATCCATGCCATCTGCAGACTCCAACCCCCCACACTATTGTTGTTACCTAGAATCATTTTCTGATGGCTGCCTGATATGGCTGTTCCCTGAGAGATTCTACTAGCACCTGACCAATACAGATGCAGATACTCACAGCTGACCATCTGACTGAGACCTGTGACCACAGTGGAAGAGCTAGGGGAAGGACTAAAGGAGCTGTAGGGGGTGGTAACTCAATTGGAAACAATATCAACTAACTAGTCTACCAGAGATCCCAGGGACTAAACAACCAACAAAAGAGTATACATGGAGGGACCCATGGCCCAGACACATATGTAGCAGAGGATGGCCTTATTTGACATCAATGGAGGGCAGGCCTTGGTCTATGGAGACTGGATGATACAGCATAGGGAATGCTAGAGCAGTGAGGCAGGAGTGGGTGTGTGTGGACGAGCACCCCATAGTGGCAAAAGGGAGTGAGGAGAGAGAGAGAGAGAGAGAGAGAGAGAGAGAGAGAGAGGAGATTGAGAGGATGTAGGTTTTGAAGAGGTAACTAGGAAGGGGAAAATCATTTGAAATGTAAAGGAATAAATGATTAATAAAAGATACCTAGGAAGTGGTAAAGCAAGGATTATGGATGGAAAATGAAATTAGAGTTATTGTATGACAAATAAGAGTTGTCTGAAAACTAAAATCTAAAAGTTAAGGACAAAATGAATAAGTTTAAAATGACATTGTAAATTTCCGACATGCTAGTATAGTACGTTTATGTTATTGTGATTGGCTGTTCTGTCTAGGTAGTTATTTCCTGAGACTATATGGTGGATATAAAGTAGATATTTAGAATATAGATAGGTATTCATGCTGAGTCTACAAACAACTAAATTCCATCATTTTTTGTCTAGAGGTGTGTCCCCTTGAAATTGAATGGTGTTTTTTCTGCTCTTTTTTTGTAGTCATTTCTAGGAGAGTATCAGAGACATGCTGGTATTCTGTCTCTTAGAAACTTCCCTTCCGCTCTGCACAATGTTCCTTGGGTCACAGATGCAGGAGATGTGCTGCAACACTTATGATTCACAACAATAACCATCATGTCAAGGTGTCTACGGAAAGGTGAGATAAGTATCTCTCACAAGTTGCTGCTAACCAAAAGCTGCCTAATTTCACTGCGTCTTCCTTACAAGGGGAGAAAGCATGCTTGATACTGGAAACATAGTCTGGGCTGATGAGGTCATGAATGTAGAAAAGAACCTATTAATGCCACTTTCCTACACTAGTGTAATTCTCTACTACACTTTAAAACATCTGTATATGTATATGTTTATATATGTATATGCTGCTGGAGGAAGTACATCACTGGAGCAATCTTTGAAAGTTTATAGCTTAGCTCCACTTTCTGCTCATTCTCTCTGTTTTCTATATGTGGTTGAGATCTGATGAGTGAGCTTCCTCGTTTTGCTGTCTGCTGCCCTGCCTTCCCAGCTATCATGTGTTCCAAGGATCTGTAACCACAATGCAAAATAAACTGTTTTGTTTTTCCTTTGATATGCTTTTGGTCACCATACTTTATTATAGTAGCAATATAGTAAATAATATATTTTCTCACCGTCTCTTACTTATTACATCAGCTTTAAAGCTTTTAGTTTGCAAACCTTTGAAAAAAATGCCCTGAAAAGTTTTTTCTCTACGCAACTGCAGAACTTTGTTCTTTATCAACATTTAATACTTGAAAGTATACTTTAAAACATTTTTTATAACAACATATGAAGGAAACAATCTTGTTTTAGTTTGTCACAATTGCTTTTCTTTTAATCATGAAAACATACTATATAGGTATTA